>PVLA01007905.1:0-97373 GCA_004027455.1 Hydrochoerus hydrochaeris | reverse complement strand
TGGCCTACATACAATATAAGGGAGGAAAAATGTCCCCCAACCCCCCCCAATCTTTTTGCTCTGGCTGCTGCCTTGACGTGTTGCCACAGAGCCATGACACCCTGCCTTGGAGCCAGCTGATTATGGACTGAAACCTCCACAAACAGTAAGCGAAATAAACCTTTCCTTCTTTCATTATGGGTGTTGGGTGTTTTGTCCCAGCAACCAAGATAAAAGATATATGACTAAATTATATTCTCTGCTGGCTGAAGCTATGAGAAGCATTACTTAGGTACCTACAGCTTACTGGACAGTATATTAAAAAAAAAAAAAAAACAGCAGTCATGCTAAGTCAGGCAAGCCTAAATTCTCATGGTAGATTATTTTCTTTATAATGTTTCTTTTTCTTTTACTTTCTCTTTTTTTTTTGTACTATCTCAATCATTTCAATAATCCTATGAAATAAATACTATTATTGTTGCCTATTTTATATGTGGAAATACATGCATATTTTTAAGTTTTCAAATGGCCAGCTGCTGATATTATATCACATTTTACAACTAATGCAAGCTTTCTCAGGGTATTGCACAAGCCAAAATATACTAACTTAATCTACACTGAACAGAAAAAACACATTTAAAAACAGAAGGGCATGGCGGTGCTCATCTGTAATCTCAGCTAATCAGGAGGCTGAGGCAGGAAGATGCCAAGCTTGGGGCTGTGCTGGGTGATTTAGGGAGACTGTCTCACAATGAAATGTTTCAAAGGGCCATGGTAGAGCACTTGCCTAGTATGTATGAGGTTCTATGACAAATCTCCAGGACAAGAAAGAAAAGAAAAGAGAAAGAGGAACAGAAATGCGGGCAAAAAATAATAGTAATACTGAGAACACTTTTTCTTCCCCCATGTCGCCTCTGGATAGTGCAGAGCAGGGCTCTCAGCAAACTCTTGTCTGACAGGCACAGGGAGTAAATATCTCAGCGTTTGTGGACAGAAAGAGAGGGAGGAGACCGCCTAGTACCTGGATAGCAAGATAGAATGCACAGTTCTATGGATTTTTAAATGAAATTCAGTATAAAATGGAATATAATATTTTGGTAATATAGTTCTATGCATGAGAAAAACAAAATCCTTTTAGGAAGTCATAGAATTTTGCTTCACTGAGGTTCAAAGTAATGCTTCCTATTATCAAATCACTCATCTGGAAAATGTTCTTTTGGGGGGTGGCAGAGGGGAAGCAGGAAGTTGAGAGAGGGTCTTCCTGTGTAGTCCAGGGGGGCTTGGAACTCACTATGTAGCCCGGGCTGGCCTCAGACATGTGGTGATCCTCCTGACTCAGATTTGTGTGCCGCCACATCCAGCCTGGAATAAACCATTCTTAGGTAGATAGTGTACAAAACTTAGTAGCAAGTGGGTGCTGTGACTTCCTATTTAGCTGTAGACCAGTGTGTTCACTTTGGAATCCCAGCAGCTCACAGGGGGAGGACCTAAGTCCCAGGGAAATCTCCTAGCTATAATCATGGTAGGACAAGCAGGACCAGGGCCTAGGCAGGGTCTTTCACAGTTTAGATTTCTCAGCAAGACCTTGCTTATTAGCCTAGGAGATCTGAGGTCACTGCTGCACCTATGAGTTACTGCTGCACCAAAGGAAAGTGGATTTGTGTGTGAATCACAAAGTCAATGTTATTGTCTCATCTTTCCCAGGCATGGTGGCATACACCTGTAATCCCAGCACTCAGGAGGCTGAGGCAGGAGGATCACCATGCATTTGAGACCAGCCTGGGCTACACAGTGAGTTCAAGGTCAGCCAAACTAACACAGTGAGACCCTGTCTCAAAAAAACAAGCAAACAAACAAACAAATCTCCATCTCTCTCCCTTTGCTTATTCCTCCCATCCTAATGCCAGTCAATTTCCTTTGGGGAGTGCAAGAGCTAACAGGTCAGTGTTGCATTACTAAGTATAGCAAGGATTTCATCCTTTTAAAATACAAAACCCAGAAACTCAGTCTTTTGTAGGCTCCCTGCTTTGTGATCACAGGGGAGGGGAGGGAAAAGGTGAACAGGGAGGGAATCGCGCACAAAAGTCCAGACAGTATTTGACTACAAAAATGCAGAGCAGGGGAGCGGGCTGGAAGAAATGAATCCGAAATCCCACAAACAGAGGAGGGTGAGTTCCTCTCTGAACAGATCAAGGGTCGTATGTTTTCATGGTTACTCAGATGGAACAAGAAAAGATTTTAACCTCTCTGCCTCATTCCCTTTGGGTCTGAACAAAGTAAAAGTCAGGCACATTCCAAACATCCATTATCATTTTCTTCTTCCCTTTAAGATGGGCCAGGCAACATCCGGCGCAAGATTCAGGGTTCCACCCATGCCAGGAACCGTGGCAGGAAGGCAGAGTGCACCCCAAGGTGGGCCCTAGGGAAGGCTGCCCTGCCCCACTTCTGGCCTCAGGCAGGACACAGGGATTGTCGCTGCTCTGCAGGAGTGGAGAAGCTCACAGGGCAACTGCACACGCGTCCAAAGCGCGAAGAAACCATATTTTCCAAATTAGTCCAGCCTGCAGCTGACAGGCCGAGGGCCCATTCATCTACACGCATAATGAGCCCCATGACTAACAAAGCCTTCAGGAAGTGCGTGCTCACTCCCTCAAGCACTGGCACTGCACAAGATACAGCACAAGCTTTGAAACAGGCAAAAGCAGGGCGTGGTGGCTCACGCCTGGAACCTCAGCACTAGGGAGGCTGAAGCAGGAGGATCACTGGATGTTCAAGGCCAGCCTGGGCTACAAAATGAATTCAAGGCCAGTCTGAACTGTATAGTGAAACCCTGAGTCATAAAGACAAGAAAAAAAAAGAAAAGAAAAGAAAAAGAAACAGGCCAAGAAGGACAAGGAGGAGGTTTGGGCAGTCATGCTGACTACAGAGTGGAAACATTACAGTGGGCTCCATCCACCCTCAGCAGCCGCCTCTCTACAGAGCCAGTGTTTAGAGGAGTCTCTTCATCTCCCTGATGGAGTCAACTTCGGAGTAATTACAGTTTCTTAAACATTTTCATAGTACAGAATTGGAATTGCAAAATCTGTTTATTGGCTTGTTGTTCTGTTTGCTTGAGAACGCGTCTCACTGCTAATGTAGCCTCAAACTCCTGCCTCAGCCCGGAGGGTGACCACTACAGGCATGTACCATCACACCCAGCTGAGATTATAGATTCTTTTTTTTTTTTTTTTTTGGTCTTTTTGAGACAGGGACTCACTGTGAGTTCAGGCCGGTTTTGAGTTCACTTTGTAACCCAGGCTGGTCTCAAACTTGAAATGATCCTCCTGCCTCAGCCTCCCGAGTACTGGGATTACAGGTGCACATCACCATGCCCAGCTCAAGATTACAGATTCTTAAAAATTAATATACATCTCTAATTACAATGATAAAACAGATCAAGAAGTAGTGTTTGAGAAAGAAACAGAGACAACAGTCCCAAGAGCCACAACTGAGGGGGTTGTGATTTTAGAAAGTGGTCTTTACACTGTCCTGAACCCCCTCCCTTCCTGGTATATAACATGCTGCTTACACATGTAGACAATAAAGACATCAAAGCCAATGCCAAATTTCTTAAATTAGCTTTAAGTACGATATAGATAACAATTGTTTGTAAAGCACTTAAAAATGAGACAAGCACATGGAATTACCCTATTGACTTGCTAACCACTGTTCTTCTGTTAATTACTCAATGTCCAGTTTGGAGAGGGAAGGAAAAGCTTCCTGCCCGTTTACGTTATCACACTGTACTGCTGTATTTTACTTCTATTTTCAAGCTCTTGAGATGCTGTATCAGCCTGAATTTATAGGTAGTGTCTTGGGATCTGGAACCAGTTACAGGTTTTTAATCACCTTTAAAATTACAAAATAGCAACTCCTTATCATAATCTTTCTGTCTGCACAGCTGAAGGCACACGCGAGGCTGATTTGCCTCTGAAACTCTTGAGACACTTTGGTGTGGGAGACACCCAGGTCTTTAAGAACCACATCACAGTCCCCACATCCTAGAAAGGAGAGAAAAAGGGAAAGAAGGACAAACCACCCCCAAACAAAAGCGAAGTGCTCAGCAGGAAGCACTGCTGAAACCCCAGGCAGCCCCACCTGCGGGCTCCCCAGCTGTGTCCCAGCGCCCACAATGCTGGGGGCGGGCAGCTGAGTTCTGGGTGTGACTCAAAACCAAGGGAGCTCCTTGGTGGCCCAGCAAGTTTAGCATTCCTGAGCCCCTCCACCAGCTTGGCCTAGCACTGGGCCACTACTTGCCCTGCGGTGGCCTCCAGCCTCTCCTGCAGACCTCACAAAGCCGCACTTTCTAGGCCAGTGTGGGACTCAGTAAATCTGACTGCAGTGCTTCCAGGACTTGACTTGACTTTTCTTTTTTTTTTTTTCTCTCTTTTCTTTCACTACTGGGGATTAAACTGAGACCCTGCATACTAAGCTACATCTCCAGCCCTTTGTTTAAAATTAGAGACAGGGTCTTGCTAAATTACCTAGGCTGGGCTCAAATTTTCAATCCTCTTGCCTCAGCCTCCCACAGTCCTGGGCATACAAGTATATGCTTCCTGTCCCTTCATTAGTACTTATTTGCTGTACATAATGTCACATTCATCGTGGGGAGATGGTACATATACACATCTTATTTGTTTTTACGCCCTCCCTCTCCCTCCATTTTTTAAAAAAGCAGTTTAGAGTCATTCGTTCTGCTACTAGGTTTTTTACTTAAATAGGGAAAGAAATGAAAGCCATCTCAACTCCTGAACATGGATTTGCAGCTCTGTGTTGACTCTACCACTCCACAAAACTCTTTGAGCTGTTTTTCTCTAGCGCAGTTTGCACCCTAAGAAAGTACGGAAGTGGGCAACCCCTGCCCAGCCCCACTGTTTCTCAGCTGCTCTCTGGGCCCTCAGCCCCCTGCTGGACCATCTTTGGGCTGTGCTGAGGCTCCTAGAACCACTTTGTGCGCAAGGGACAGGCTCCAGGCAGTGGATTTGGGCTCTCACTGACAAAGAGGCCTCAGGCTTTGTGATCCTCACCCTGTCCCCAAGTCATCCTGCGGGGCCAGAGCCAACCTGACTCAGTGGCATGGCTTAGGCCCCTGCCCATCCTCAGGGCATTGGTGGGTGATGGGGACAGATTCTTCCACAGGGACAAACTGTAAAAGGTGAGCCTGCATTACGCCAGCCGGGTGTGCTGCACACCTTAGGGGCTGGAGGGCAGATCACCATGTGTTCGAGGCCGGCCTGAACTACATGCCCTGTTAAAAATAAATAAATATATCACACTTTGCTAATTGACAGAGAAAAAGAATCTCCGTGACTCTCAAGTGCCCCACCAATGAGCCAGTGGCCACCTGATCTTCCTTTGGTCCCCTCAGGAGAATCCAGAAGAAATGCCAAATTTTCTTTTCTTTTCTTTTTTCATTTGTTTTCTGAGATAGGGTCTCCTGTAGCCCAGGCTGGCCTTGAACTTGCAGCAGCCTTCCTGCCTCAGCCTGCCAAGTGCTGAGATTACAGCATGTGCCCCCACACCCAGATTCAGGACGACATTATTTCTTCTTCCTCTTCCTCTTCTTCTTCTTCCTTCTTCTTCTTCTTCTTCTTTTTTGGTACCGGGGATCGAACTCATGACCACGTGCTTGCAAGGCAGGCGCTTATGCCACTGAGCTAAATCCCCAGCCCCCAGGATGACATTTCTGAAGCCCATCAGACTCTGAGGACATTCAGCCCGAAACAACTCCATGTCTGTTGGTCCCACATCTTACTGATACAACCACAGCTCCGAGACACATATATGGTGCCGTCCCACATCTTACTGATACAACCACAGCTCCGAGACACATATACGGTGCCTGCTGTCTCCCACAGCCCTTTTCCATAGGCATAACTGACTCAAGCAAATGGCTGGCAAAGGAGCCCAGTCAAAAAAGCAAAGTGTAGTATTAACCTGCAAGCAGAGAACGTCATGGCTCAAGTCACCTTTGCATGATCTCCACAGAAGTACTGAGTCCACTTGTGGGTCACCAATGTGTCAGGCTTACCCCAGCCCACAGGGACACCCTCTCCGTTTAGATTTCACTCTTAGACAAGTGACAACAGTTCAGGTCATTCTTTTCCATGCTCCTTGGTGCAAGGCTAATGGTGAAATCATCCTTGCCATGGAAGATGATTTGCTGGCCCTGAATATTTTCTCTGGCTCTAGCAGTAAGGCCCAAGCTTCCAGGATACAGTTTTGCATCCCCAGCCCTTTCTATTTTTTTGAGACACAATCAGTTGCCCAGGCTGGGCTTGAACTTGCAATCCTCTTGCCTCAACCTCCTAGAATGTTGAGATTTCAGTTGTTTGTCACCATGCCCAGCTAAAAAACAAAACCAAAAAACCCTCAACAAAACAAGAAAAAAAAAAACAACATATATTTAGAAGCTGGGCTTGGTGGTGTATACGTATAAACCCAGCACTAAGAAGCCCGAGGAATGAGGAATATGAGTTCGAGAACAGTCTGGGCTATGAAGCAAGGCCCTGTCTCAAAAAACAAAAGCAAAAAAACTGCCGTGCTTATATTACATACCGAGAAGTTGAGAAGGACCCAGTTTATACTGAGTGAGCTTTGGAAATGCACAGCAAAAATTCATGAACAAACAGCACGGTGGTGCATACCTATTCTGGGTACTCAAGAGGCGGAGCGGAAGGACTGTAGGTTGGAGGCCAGCCCGTACACCCCAGTGGGACCCCGTCTCAAAATCAAAAGGGCACCGGTGGGTTCAGTCTCCTGTACAGTATCATAAGGAGAGAAAGGCAGAGCGGGAAGGAGGAGGAAAGCAAAGGAGACCTGAGACCGTTACTTTAACACTGAGATACTCTATAAGGGGGGGGGGCGGCGGCGGCGGCAAAGGTCCTTCTTCCCGGGGAGACCCGCCCTGAGATGCAAAGCAGGGCTTTATCTCTCTCTCTCTCTCTCTCTCTCTCACACACACACACACACACACACACACACACACACACACACACCCCCCCCCCCCCCGCCTAGGAAGGCAGATCTGGGTCCAAGTCCTCCTGTCCCCAAGGAAATGGCTCACCGCCTGCTTTTGCTACTTCCTGGAGGCCTGTAGGGCATTTATTCATGGGGATGAGAGCTGTTTATGTGTTCTCTTTTCCACCTAGCTTTGGGGAACACTACAGTACCCCACAACCCTCTGCTCTCACGGGAAGACCTTCCGCCCTCTGTGAATTTCATCTGAAAAAGAACCTGCAATCTTGCAGGCTAGATTTTAAGGGAGTTCTTATGTTGAGTTTGTGAAAAAGTGACATTTGGGTCCGGGGATTTAGCTCAGCGGCATAAGTACCTGCCTTGCAAGCGCATGGTCCTGAGTTTGATCCCCGGTACCTACCAAAAAAAAAAAAAAAAAAAGCGACATTTGGGAGAATGAGAATTCCACTGAAGGAAGTATTTTTTTAAAAAAAACCTGCAAGGAGAGGGGTACCACTCAACCTTGTGGCGTCTGCCAAGCACACAGGAGGCCCGGGGTTCTGTGCGTTGCAGCACAAAACAGAAAATCTTCAATTCCGCTTCAAACAAGCAAATGAGTCTGGGGTACTTTCCACAGGAGTGAAACTCTGGATATACATCCTTGCGCTTGTTTGGGGAGTTTTGTTTTTCGGATGCTGGAGGATAGAACCAGGAGGGTGCTTCCTCAGCCCTCTTCTTATTTTTCATTTCGAGACAGTCTCACTGTGGTGGCCAGGTAGGACTCAAACTCACAGTGACCCTCCTGGCTCAGCCTCCCACATGCTGAGATTATAGGTGTGTGCCACCATGCCTGGCTAAAATAATAAATGTTAAAAACTCTTACGATCGGCTATTCATCCCTTAGCAAGATTGTACTAACTTTATGAAACACACGTTTCTTGAACATTATTCCTGAAATTTTGCCCTAACTTGTTTATTATAGAAGAAACTGAGCTACATTGCTTTCAAATGAAAACATACTTCCCGTGGGAAAGAAGGGATTCCAGCTCCGCAGACCCACGCTCTCTGCTAATTTGTGGCCTTCCCGCGCATGTGCAGTGGCTGGATTACTAGGACAGAAAGCAGCCGCGCTAAGAACTGCTCCAGGGCATGGAGTACTCTGAAAACAACCACCACAATGCCTCCCTGGGAGCCGTTCCGGTCCATCAGAACCCCAATCTAACTTTTCTTTTTTCTTTTTGTCATTGCTGGGGGTCGAACCCAGGGCCTTGCACTAAGGCCCCAGCCTTCCCCCCAATTCCAACTTTTCCGTGGCACCTCAATGCGTGAGTACTGAATAGACCTCGCATTTCGCAATAATTAAAACATCACAGCCGTTTTCCAAAGTCAGCTTTTAAAATACGTAAATATGGAACTGAGTTTTTAAACACTTTAAATCTCTCCTAAGCTGCCTCTAGATCAAAACCACCAGTTAACCATTCCCCAGGGCCTCTCTATAGAATGGTTGCTAAAGTGTCCTTTCAGCCCTCTGCTGGCCTCCCCACAAACAAAAAGTTGGTAAACAAAAGAAAGCAAATGCCAATAGAATTCGATTTCCTACCTGATCGGCCCATCCCGGCCGCCCACCCGAAGTTCCAAGTCTCCCGCACAGCAGCCCCAGTGAAAACCAGCATTGTGGGACCTCACTTGCCCCTTTCTTGCTTTTGTTCCCTTGGAGCCAGCCCTGAAACTTACCCAAGCAGTGAGTCTCTAGGCAAGAGGCAGGTCCGGACGGACCTTCACAGGAAAGATCACCGTCTCACAGACTCCTGGCTTCTTCCTTCTTTTACATCAAGATTTTTGCTGCTACCAACCCACAATGAGTCAGTCATGTTAGCGCCCAGCCTGGCTGGGGAGGATTAGAGAGAGAGCCGGCTGCACATCCCAGCCCCAGGACCAAGGGGGCCCGATAAATGCTGATGCTCAGCAGGAAGCACCCCCAACTTTAAGCTTCCACAGTGGCTAACAGGAAAGTATTGCACATTGACTGAAATTATCTGTCCCACACAAAAGAAAGGAGAAGGAATTAATCAAAGTCTCTCTCCTAACGCAATGCCTGATTGAACCACCCCAATCCCTTTCTAAATAGGACACTGGTGGCAAGTGACCCTGCTGCGGACACACGCCCTGGCGAGGTACACAAGGAACACTTGTTCCATTTTTTTTTCTTTTATGACCTCATTAAAGAGGATTTTGAAGATTGTTCCCGAAGATGAGGACAGTGTCTCAAAACATCTCGAGTTGTTTCCATCCTTAGCCTTTTGCTGCTGTGCTGGCCCAGTGTCGGTGCTCAGCCCTGGGCACACTCAGCTCACACCCACCCACCCCCCAAAAAACTAGAGGACCAGGACGGAAATAGCAGCAGCACACCCCTCCGCATGTGTGCCCACACACACAACACACTAGCTTCTTACAACGGAAAGTTTGGCCTGGACTAACTCGGGATCCATTCTTTTTCCCATCTCCTCCAAGTTGGGAGCTGCCATTAATTAGCTCTGGTGGCTGCTTGTCGCCCCTTAAGGGAGGGTGGCGGCTGCCAACCCTGCCTAGTGTGAAAACACTCCAGAGCCAGGAAGGCTTTCCCCTACGTATTTGTTGATTCCACACTTCCATTGAATACGGAAGATTCTATTTTACCATCAGAAACAGATTTATCACTTAAGACTCGCAAAGTGGGCAGGCGAAAAAAATGACTGCCAAGGCCTGAGCCCAAATGTAGTATTTTTATTGACTTCTTAGAAACCACATAACCTGGCATATTAGTGTACGCACGCAGCAACAGACATTCAGCCCCATTGTACGACTCCGAGGAGAATAAAAGGAAACCCCACTGTTTGAAACCCAGCGGAACATCCCCACAACAGGGCCCAACTGTTCCTCATGCATGAATGGGAAGGAGATGAAAGGGGAGATGGACTTCTGAGGTACAGCAAAAAACAAAGACAACAAAAGTGCTGACCATGAGGGAATGACTCGACTCACTGCAGTGCAAAGGATGAGAGAAAGGCGGCCAGACAATGGTGCGGACAGCTAAGTGACACGAGGAGAACTGAAAAATCCACACAAGTGTCTTTTCTCTCCACCCTCGAGGAAAAACAATTAAATGCTGGTACATCTGTCATAAAAAAAAAGAAAGAAAAGAAAAGAAAAAGAAAAAGATCACTGAAACCTGGAACCATGGTGGGGCTGGTAACTTAACTCCCCAAACCGTAACCCTCCCCCTGCTAAAGCCTGCCGCCTATTTCTCACTTTTGCTAAAATAAAGAGATTTCATTTCTGGGACCATTTCTGACATCCGAGGATGGGGTAGAAAATCAAAGGCTCACAGTCCTGAAAACGCATGTGGACAGGACGGGAATGTGGACGCAGAGTTCGAGGTCCCTCCGAGAGCAATGGCCCTCGGGAAATTCTCTGGAGAAACGTGGCTGTTGATGAAATGCTGCTGTCCCCGTGGCTCAGGGTGTCATCATACAGACCTGGGTCTAGATTTCCGATTAACAGGTGCTTGGCAGCAGCTCTGAACACTTGAAGTCTCCCTGATCTCAAACCCTAATGCTAGGAAGACCCTGTGTGCAAACCTTCAGGACGCGCAGAGGAAGCTTCCTTCTTAGCCCCAGTGTTAGGCGAACGGTCACAGGAAGCAAGGGCAACAATCACCTTTTGAGGTTTCTGTTTTTCTTAAACAGAGGCACACCTGTCTACACTTCACTAACGTTGAGCCCCGCTAATGAAGTGTTCAGTGAGAAAATCCCACTGACCAAATATATTAAAACCCACCCGATGAAACCCCCGCTAGATGTTTATTGCTCCGGAAGTCCAGCAGCCTGGGAAAGTCACACTGGGTTTTTAAAGCTTGCTCCTGAGCCTTCTTTCTTGCTTGATAAACGTGCAGCCTCACGCAAGAACCCAAAAACGCAGTTATTGACCCTGTCAGGAGGCCTGATGAATGAATAAACGCTGTAATTGATTAGCAGAAAAGTGTGAATTAAAACGGGGCATGGCATCAATAACCAGCCTGACAACACCGCCTGACTTCAAATGTAAGACAAGAGCCTGTGGCTGCAGCTCATCAAAGGCACCCTTTTCTTAAGACTAGAGGGAAGGGAAGACCTGTCTGCCGTTCTCTAATCCTTCCTCCTGGGAATGATGTTACAGGAAGCCACCAGCGTGCAGTATGGGGACTTGCTGCAGTGTATATCAAGCCATTAGGAGCAGTTCAAAGTTTCTGTGGCATGAGGACTCGAAAAGGGAGCAGCTAAGAAGTCCCAAGGCAGGAGGAACTCTGTGAGTTCGAGTCCAGCTGGAGCTACACAGTGAGACCCTGTCTCAAAAAACCACAACAATGAAAACAAAGGCCTCTCTCCATGTGTTCACTGAGAACGCTCTCCACTTATATCCTCATTAAAAAGTAGATCCTGGCAGAGGGTTTAGCTCAGCAGCACAAGTGCCTGGTTGGCAAGCACAAGGTCATGAGTTCAATCCCTGGCACTTAAAAAAAAAAAAACTTACTGGAATGCTCTTCCATCTCCTTCAAAGCATGGGCATTTCACTCATTCACTCAAGCATACTTGAGCTCCAAAGGAAGAGGAGAAAGAACCCTTGCACCCAGAAGCCAGAAACAGCAGAATCTCAAACTGATGCCATCTCCCAGAGTCCTCAGCCTCGGAGCAAGAACTAGGGCCCAGAGTGTCAGCTCCCACCTGGGATGGAAGACTGAACTTGGGCTTCTGCAAACTAAGGGAACAGGACCAAATTTGGAAACCCAGCACCCTAGGAAAGGGCACCTCACAAAACCGGGACAGCCAAAGCACAGTGAGGCACCCTGAGGCCCATGACACTTGGAAGGAGCCATGGTAACCGAGCCTGTGCTGGAAACAAGCGGGGGAGCAGTGTACACAGGCTGGGCAGCCAGAGTCACAAACAGAGGGATGGAAATAAAATTGCCTGAATCACTCAACAAACAAGTTTCAGTTTCCAGAAGAAAAATGCAAGGGAAAGACCCAAGGATATATGTTATCCCTGATCCAGGGCACGTGGACCAAAAGCCTACCACACACCAGGGCCAGCAGGGACAATGCAGGGCCCCTGGGAAGTGGAAATCAGTGGAAGGAGGGCCCAAACAACCTGAGAGGTGTATGTGTGAAGTACAGTTGGGTGCACACGCCTGTAATCCTAGGTATTCGGGAGGCCAAGGCAGGAGTATTATAAGTTTGAGGCCAGCCTGGGAACTCAGTAAGACCCTATCCCAGAATAAAACTCTGGGGATGTAGCTCAGTGACCTAGCAGGCTTCAACCCATGAGTTTGACCCCTGGTAATGGAAGGAAAAAAATAATAACCGTGAAAGAATAGGGTATTCATGAAAGTAAAAAAAAAAAAAATCACAGGAGGCTGAGGCAGGAGGATTGCCATGAGTTTGAAGCCAGCCTCAACTACATAGTGAGTTCAAGGCCTATCGGTACTACACAGCAAGACCCTGTCTCAAAAAAAAAAAAAAAATTAATTTTCAAATTGAACCAAATAGCAATCTTAGAAGGAAAAAGAGTCACTATAATTAACAGGTGAAATAGTTCAGACATGGCCAGTGGGAGGGTTAATGAAAGCAGATGGATACGGAGAAATTGTCCAGACCTTGGGACAGAGTCAGGAGAGGGTGAGGAGACGACCCGAAAGGGGCAGTGAGGGCCCCTGCACAAACTCCAGGCAGAAGAGCGGATGAGGGAGAGAAGCTCGGGCTTCCGGAAGGAAGGACACCCAGGTTCTGGGGGTGAAGGAGGCACTCGGGAGCCACATCACAACCACAGATCAACAACTAAACACATAATTATGAAGTTGCAGAATTCATAAGCTAAACAAAAATATGCAAAGTGAAGCCGAAAAATAACCCCCGAATAATTGAGGAGTATTTGCAGAGTACTCAGGAAAAACAGCTGTTTAGCCTGGAATCCCGCTGGGTCATCGCTCAGGAGTTAGGGCAGGGTTGGGCGGGGAGGTCGGATGCTGCGCCCTGGAGCCCTGGATTCGCTCCCCAGCGAAGAGAACTAGGAGCCCGGAAGAGACTGCGTCCCGCACGCACATTGAATCAGTTGCCAACACACACGTGCACACAAACGCGCTGTACAGAGGACTAGCAAGTTTTAACAAGCCTTTAAGGAGGTAATTCATAGCCATGCACAGAAGTGCATGTGTGTAACTCCAGCATTTGGGAAACTGAGGCAGTAAATTCTAGTCCTACCCAGGCAACTTAGCAAGACCCTGTCTTAAAAATTAAAAAAGGGCTGGGGTGTAGCTCAGTGTGAAAGTCTTGAATTCAATCCCTACGCCCCTAAAAAGAGTTATATTTTATACAAGCTGTTCCATACACTGAGGGAAAAATAATTTTTTCACTTTTCATTTTTGAGCAGAGCATAAAAATCAAGGATGACTATAAGTACAGGCTAATCTCTTTTATAATCAGAAATGCAAAATCTCTGAATTTTGGCAAACTAACCCCAGAGAAGGGGAAAACATGTCTTATTCTTTTTTTTTCTTTTGGTAGTACCAGGGATCACAATCATGACCTCGCGTTTACCAGGCAGGTGCTGTGCCACTAAGCTATGTCCCCAGCCGGGAGAAAACATATCTTATACCAACAAAGCAACGATGGGTTCAGATGAGAAAGTATATTATTATTACAGCTGCTTCATTAGCAGATTACAGAAGAAAAGCCTTTTTAAAATCTCAAAAGATGCAGGGAACGCATTGATAAAATTCAATCACCATTCATAATTTTTAAAATCCAATAAGAGATCATAAAGTGCCAGTCACAGTGATTCATGCCTGTAACCCCCAACTACTTGGGAGGAACACAAATCAGTGCCCAGCTCGGGTAACTTAGAGAAACCCCGTCTCAAAGACTAAAACTAAAAGAAGAGGGGGATAAACTCTGTGCAAAGCTCTGGAGTTCTTTCAATCTCCAGTACCAATAAAAAGAGTTCATACAGTCCGCTAGGTAACGCGGCAGGCTGTCGGAAACATTTTCCTCCTCTTCTTCCTTTCAAGAGCCCACATTAAAGGAGATGAATGTAAAACCTCCCACACAGATGGAATAAAAGTGAAAACAAATGCTTTATAAAGATGCCAATGAGCTAACAGAAAATAGGGTGGATCCACAAGTGGAAACTTTAGCTACTAGGTTTGACATTTTTCAAACATTTACTTAGAAAAAGATCCATTGCCATGAATCCCCTCAAAGTAGCCCCCGTAGCTTCAGACACACTCGCCTCACTGCTCTTCCCACTTTCGGAAGTGGTTCTGGAAGTCATCTTTTGTGTTTTTATGAGACGTGATTTTTTAAATGTAGTGAATGCTGCTGCTGAGGGCCATCCAAGGGAAAAGCAGCTCCCAGAAATCGGGCGGGGTGTCCTCACTCGCCTCAGTACCCAGAGCTGGCATCCTGTGACTTGTGGTTCTTCACCAGAGACAAAGTCACTGTGAAAGGCAAATGTTTTGAATCAGCTGAGGACCTGAAGGCAGCTGGGACAGTTCGAGAAAAGACATTTGTGACAGAGGATTTGCAGAGCTGCTTCAGAGAGCAGAAGGATGGTGGGACAAGTGTGTTTGAAGAGGGAGTTTGGTGAAAGGGGATTCATGGCAATGTGGTTTGCTTTTTGTTTGCTTTTTTTTTTTTTATTTTGGTACCAGAGATTGAACTCAGGACCTCACGATTGCCAGGCAGCTGCTTAGCTGCTGAGCTACATCCCCAGCCCAGCAAAGTGTTTTACTGTAATTTTTTTTTTTAATTTAAACATTTACCACACTTTGAGCACATGAGTATAAACTGCCATTGGTTCTGGGTCCCCAAAAGATTCAAGCTTCTTTCCACCACAGAATCTTGGAAAAGCTTAGGAACTGGAGGTTCCCCACCCCTCTGACAGCCAGGCTGTGGGTCTGAAGAAAAAGATTGTTGGAAGCTCTGTGCGAAGAGCGCCAAGACTCTCCCTCCACCAGCCTCCCCCATTCCAAGAGGAAAAGGAAGGAACTTCCGGGAGAGGCAGCAAAGGAGCAGTGAGAAGGAGGCACAAAGCTGAACTGCTACTCTGCTCCTGTCTCCTCCCCAGGCAGCTCCCAGGACACTCACTGCTCCCGGTCTCTCCCCTGAAGCTGGGGAACAGGGTATTCACCTGAGAGAAACAGAAAGGCCCCACGGAGCAGCCCACGGTGGCGGTCACCCCTGGGAAAGCTGGCAGAACCCGTCTGACCACCCCACATTGCAGCACACGCGAAGAAGCCCTGCTGATGTCCTGGGTTCAAATTCTGCCTGCTTCCATGGAGGCCACGAGTCACAGAGAACCAGGCTCTGGATGAAAAAACTAACCTGAAAGATAACAGCCAAATCAGGCAGCCTGAAAGACACTCAAGGCGCAGGGAGAGAGAGAGTGAAACACGAGAAATAAAAAACAAGGGTTTGTTTTTGTTTTTTGCAGTGCTGGGGATTGAACGTAGGGCCTTACACATACTAGGCAAGTGCTCTACCACTAAGCTATATCCTTAGCCCTTAGAATATTTTTTATTAAAAAAAAAACTGGCAGAAATTAAAGCAGAATAGATTTTGAGGAGCTCTTGGGTGGAGGGTACACTCAGTGGCAGTGCTTGCCTAGCTTGCTTGGGGCCCTGGGTTCAGTCCTTACCATGGAAAAAAAAAGTTGAAATTCTTCAGAAAGTTGAATAAAAAGACAAAAATAAATTTATTTATTTATTTATTTGGCACCGGGGATCGAACTCACAATCTTGCGCTTGCCAGACAAGGCACTTAAGCCGCTGGGCTAAATCCCCGGCCCTAAGACAAAAATTTAAAACAAAACTTTTTTTTTAAATGGGAGAATAAAATATTCAATACACAAGCAACGAGAATTCCAGAAAAAAGACTTGAAAATAATGGAGAAAACTGGGCATGGTGGTATATAGCTGTAATCCCAGAATTCAGGAGGCTGAGGCAGGAGGGTGCCGAGGACCAGCCAGAAGGAGGAGGAGGAGGGAGACAAAACACACCTCCGAGTGAGTAAATAAACCATGGAACACACCATTTCCAGGGACCGGAAATGCAGAGGAGTAAAGGAACACACGCCCAGGTTCTGGCCTCGGGAGGGCCGTGCAGACAGGAAAGGGGCAGAGAAGGGCCATCTCCTTCCGCGACCTTCCTGAGCCTCAGGGTTTGGGGACAGGGAATGCTGGCTTCTATGGCTCGCTTAGGGGAGCAAAGGGAGTAAAAGGCTCTGCTTTCGAGGCCTGCAATCTCCTTCAGTACAAAGCACCCTGGAGGCCGCTGGTTTCCCAGGGCTGGGAAGGGACCCAGGCCTTGATGCATCCTCGATGCCACTGAGCTGCGACCCCAGCCCCAGCACAGTTTCATGTCCGTGTGTGTGTGTGTGTGTGTGTGTGTGTGAGAGAGAGAGAGAGAGAGAGAGAGAGAGAGAGAGAGAGAGAGAGAGAGAGACTGACCATGTGGTCAAAGCCTAGAGAATTAGTTCTGGCTGAAGAGTCAGTTACTAACTAGAAGGGAACAGAGAGTTTGTTAGTTATATAAGAAAGGCCCCGTGGCCCAGCTGTGAACAGCAGTTGACGGCACAGTATAAACCCTGGAGTGCGCCCGGGTTGACGGATGAGGACCACGCCAGCATCTCTCACAGCAGGAGCCACTGGGGCTGTAGACTAGCCCAGGGCCTGGTCGGGATCCCCACCCACAGGGCTCACATGGGAGGCAGCGGGGCCCCTGGCGAGCTTGTGATAGGGCAGGGGCACAGGATCGGAGCTGCTGTGACAGTGACTGACGCTCCTCACCCCTTCTACCATGAGGGGACACAGCGAGACCTGAGACTCTGAGCCGGGAAGGAGGCCTCTCCAGACTTCCATTCTCTGCTGCCTTCATGTGGACGTCCCAGCCTTCGGGACCACGTGAAGCAAGTTTCTGTGGTTCACAAGCCACCTGAGATATGTTTTTGTTATCACAGCCAGAAGAGACTAGGACAAAAAACTAAAATAAATTAAAACTAAACATCCTGCTGGGATTGATGGTACACACCTGAAGGCCCAGCACATGGGATGCTGAGGCAGGAGGATCACTGAGTTCAAGGCCAGCCCGGGCTATATAGTGAGACCCTGCCTCAAAACAAAACAAAACAAAACAAAAAAATATCAGTATGTTTTCTAGAAGCACGGTGGTGCATACAGACATAACAGCCACAAGGGTCCAAAGCAGTTGTCTTGGGCAACCAGACTAGAAGCTCAGGAAGCTATGCAGAAATATTTGATCGTAAACTATTTTTTCTTTAAAATTTACAGTAAAAAAATCAAATCAGGTGTGGTGGCCTACACCTATAATCCCAACACTCTGAGAGGCTGAGGCAGGAGGATCCCAAATTCAAGCACAGATGATTGACTGACTGAGTGATGTGCTGACTGCTATAGAGGGGGCTAAACCAGGGCCTTTGCCCTTAGCCACATGTCCAGCCCTTTATATTGTTTAAGACAGAGCCTGACTAAATTCCAAGATTGGGCTTGAACTTCTCAGCCTTCCTACTTTATTTTCCCAGAATGCCACCACACTGGGCTGGCTGCAGGATATTTCAGTGACGGGAGTTAGAAATGGATCACGGGGAAACCTGCTCCTGAAGAGCATGGATTCCATAATCCCCACTGCCAAGGAAACCTACAGGGAGAAAAGCACTATGGTGACAGCTGAGCCCAGGACCTATCCCAAGGCTGGCGGGGACAGGGCCAGGAGAGAGGCAAGGGGCTGGGGAGTGCCGGAGGGGTTTGGGGAGGCACCATTCCTGCAAAAATATCCAGCCTCGCTGGGTGTGGTGCCACAACCTGTCATCAACCCAGAGGCTGAGGCAGGACGATTTAGAGGAATCCCAGGCCAGCCTGGAATATATACTGAGACCTCGTCTCAGAACAAAAACAAAAGCTCCTTCCTCCCTGTGTGGATAAAAACTCACAAGTTCCTTCACGCCCTACCCACGTGGTCTTCCTGAGTCTCAATGACAAAGGGTAAATAATAACAGCTTTATTATCCGTGCAGCGGCCAGGAAGCATAATGTCAGAGCTGCCCTGGCTGCTGGGTTCCAGTGTCCCACAGTGGGCGCTGGTTGGGGTTGTGCCAGGCCCTGCTTCCAAACCCAGCACCCTAAGGAAACAGGAGCCGGGGATGACTTGGCCCACTCCCCCTTGAGTGTGCTAAATGGGTCTCTGCTGTGCCTCTGGAGGAGGGAGTTTAGAGTTATCAGCCGTACACAGATGTTCCCCTCCTGGGGAAGGCCCAGTATTTATATAAACAGTATTTGCATACAGTGTGTGTTTGCATAAGCAACATTTACATAAAGAGCATTTGCATAAACAACATTTATATAAAGGACTGGGTCTTTCCACTTTGTCTGGAAATGCAGGACAACTACAAACACAGGGCTATTTCTGCATGGAAAGCTTGGGTCCTGTTTCATAAATATATTATAAAGCATAGCATGCTACATATCTTCATGCATGCTACACATAATCATCTGTGTACAATTTTTGTGCCTGTTGACCTCAAAATAGAAAAGTTTCCAACCAGTTAGTAAGAGATTAGGACCAAATTTCCCACAGTACTCCAAACCCAGCAGGTTAGTTTCTGAAAAATAAATCAAATGCTTTGCATATAAGGAGATAGATCCATAATCTTTCAGATAGTATCTCCTGTGCAAAGAAAGAAACATATATAATATATAATAAACAAAGCTTTTCCAAAGACATCTACGTATTAAGAAACAAAGAAAACAAAAATCTCACATTAGGTGCCTATAGTCAACAAAATATAGAGCAAGGTGTGGTGGCACATGCCTCTAATCCGAGCATGGAGGCTGTGGCAGGAGGATCTCTTATGAATTCAAGGCCAGCTTGGGCTACATTGTGAGATCTTGTCTAAATAATAATAATAATGGCTGTGGATTTCACTCAGTGGCACAAGTGCCTGTCTGGCCAGTGCGAGGTCATGAATTTGATCCCCAGTACTAAAAAATAAATAAGTAAAAATAAAGAAGGTACTGAGGAGGTAAGGGTGCAGGAAACCAAAGTGGGAGAGGAAGGATAAGGGGTCCCACGCTGGGTGGCACAGCACCTACAAAATAAACATTTTAAAAAACATTTAAGAATAAAAAGCCAGGCATTTCACATGTTTGTAATCCCAGCATTTGGGAGGCTGAGACAGGAGGATGACTTGAGTTTAGGCATTTTGGACCAGCCTGGGCAACACGGAGAGACACTGTGTCAAGAAGAAAAAAAAGGAACAAACACAGCGCGACCCCTGTTTGCATGACAGTCTGGGTCCAATGAAAACTTCATTTCAACTAGATTACTAGATTTTTTTTGGTTTTCTGAGACAAGGTTTTACTACGTAGCCCAGACTGGCCTCGAAGTGGTGGCAATCCTCCTGCCTCAGTATCCTGAGTACTGGGATTACAAATCACTTGTTTTAAAGTTTTACCGAAGGCAGAGAATGCAGAAAGTGTTGAAGCAGTCAAAACAAGAGGATGGGGGCTGGGGGCTTAGCTCAGCGGCATAAGTGCCTGCCTTGTAAGCACGTGGTCATGAGTTTGATCCCCGGTACCAATGATAAAAAAAAAACAAGAGGATGTGGGAGCTGGTGTGGTGATGCACACCTGGAATCACTGTACTCACAAGGCTGAGGCAGGAGGATCACCTGGAGTTCAAGGCCAGCCTGAGCTACTTGGTGAGACCTTGTCTCAGAAAACCAAGGGGGGAAAAAAAGCCAAAAGAGTGGGAAAAAAAAGAAAAAAAAAGGGCACCAGGGTTTCAAAGCGCACACGGCCCAGGCCAGCCCTTCCTCCTGGCTGGGGGGGGGGGGGTGTTTACAAGTCAGTGTTTAGCACCTTCCTCTGCCACATTCTTACACCACTTCCGTGAAGGGCAGGCAAGACAGCTCAGAGGCCCACTTTCATTTGCGCGCTGCAGTTTAAAATAGGAAGATGTAAAAAAGCCAAAACACCAAAAAAACCATGAAACTCGTTTTCTAAATAGCAATGTTCAAAATTTCTTTCATGTCAAGGATGAAGAGGGAAAAAAATTTTTTTTACTCCTAAAAATGGCTCTTTCCTAGAACATCAGGGTTAGTTTCTGAGTGGCACGTTTTAAAAACATTTAATCAGTAGTCGGAAAGTATGTCAACACCTTCTGGTGGTGTGCTATAAAATGTGAGCCTTGTCAACAGCAACAGAGAGAGGTGACACACTTGGGACACAGAGCTTTTATGCTGACACACAGTAATAATATAATTTTAAAATTTATCATCTGTTTAGCTGCAAGCAACAATTAATCTTTTTGACAATTCGCTCAGTGCTTTCAGTAACACCTGGGAAGAAAAACAACGCGTTCTAATTTTTACTTTTGTCGATTTTCAGGGCTTTGTAGCTTCCAATGCCATACTAAGCCACGCATAATAAATTTTGTGATTGAGATTAAAATGTTGGCAAAAAATATTTCCCTTGTTGCTGCACGCCCCTCCTTGCCTTGGTTAATAAAATTACTTAACACAAGAACTGTGAAAGCAAGCCCTGAGGAAATACAGGCCTCGGAGGGTACATTTCTGTCACATCAAATGACATTTTATTCCCAAACCATTTAACCTATGACTCTGCATAACTACTGATCGCTTAAACGCAATTCTGGTGGGGACCCGGAAGTGACACGGTTTCTTCCATTACAGCTCCATCAAGCTGTGTGACACCAAGCCCATCTGATCTGATGATTTGAAACATACTGCATAGCAGCCAGGCATGGTGGCATGCACTTGGAATTTCAGGGTTCAGGAGGCTGAGGCAGGAGGGTCCCCTTGAGTTCAGCCTGAACTATATACTGAGTCCCTGTCTCAAAACAAAACAATCACCACCACCACCACAACAACAACAACCCCAGGCAAACAAACAAACAAAACTACTCAGCCAAGACTGACTTGCACCTATCCGACAGCTCGTGAAGCCAGACTTCTCCACTCCCAGTCCCAGCTCCTCACCTTCTCTGTGGTCACTCACCCTTAACGTCCGGGAAGATGCAAACATGATACGGAAGGCAAGAGAACTCAGCAACATGGCTCAGGGCATTAGGGGGTGGCAGCCCAAGCCATGGTACATGCCCTTCTACCTCAGAAGTTTGCGGCCAACCTGAGCGAAATAAAAAGATCCTATCTCAAAAACAAAACCAACAACAATGAAATAGAATATAACAAGCAGGGTGTGGAGGTGCACACCTCTAATGCCAGCCCTCAGGAGGCTGAGGAAGGAGGATTGCCTTGAGTTCAAGGTCAGCCTTGGCTACATAGTAAGCTCAAGGCCAATTTGAACTACACAGCAAGAAACTGTCTCAAAAAAACAAAACAAAATATAACCATCCATGGTCTGGAAAGGTAACTGTACCAGCAATGAAGATACACAGAAATGTATGACTTCCACCATAATAGCTAAAAGGCAGGGTCTTAACAAGGCTGTGAAATACAGATGTGCACTTCTGTTAAAAAGAAAAGAAAATGGCTGGGAACTTAGCTGTGCAAATGCTTGCCTGGCAAGTGTGAGGTCATGAGTTCAATCCCTCATACAAAAGAATAAAATAAAATAAAATAAGAAAAAAAGGATTTAATACAGGTGCCTTTGCTATAGATGCTTCTTTCTGTGCTCAGCTTGTTAATTTTCTCTTTTCCCTTCTTTGCCAAGCCCCAGCCTTCCAGGAGGTGATGGATGACTTTACCATGCGCTGGGAGTCTTGCATATTGGGACCTAAACAGTAGAATTCAATTTCAATGATTTAGCTGCACCTGGTGGCCCAGGTTTATAATCCCAGTATGCTGGGAAGCTGAGGCAGGAAAATCACAAGTTCGAGTCCAGCTATGGCAACTTTGAGAGACTTGGTCTCAAAAATCAAAATGAGCAGGGAATATGGTTCAGCCTGAAGGCCCTGGGCTCAATCCCTGATACTGTAAAAAATAAAAATATGATCATCTTCTCCATTAGAAAAATAAATGTTAGTCCTCTAAAAAGTAAAAAAAAAAAAAAAAAAGAAAGAAAAATATATAAGTAAATTACAATGATTTTTACTAGTGAATGATCTTTGTTACAGTTAACTTTGTCCACAATCAGATTATAAAACAGAGGGCTTTCCAAAAAAAAGACTTCCACAGGCAAAGGATTACTAGTGAGAACATATAAAGAACTCAAAAGAATCAGTCTTCTCAAATTTAAAGACCCATCCCAAATAAAAATAAAATAAAATAAAATAAAGACCCAGCCCAAAAATGAGCAGCTGAGATGAATACATACTTCTCAGATGAAGAAATACAAACAGGAAATAAATATGTGAAAAAATGCTGCATATCACTGGTCATTCCAGAGATGCAAATTAAAACAACACGGAGGGGCCAGGGCTTTAGCTCAGTGGCATAAGTGCCTGCTTGGCAAACGTGAGGTCATGAGTTCAATCCCCAGTACCATAAAATAAATAAATAATATAAAACAACACTGAGATTCCACCTCACCCCAAAAAGAATGGCTATCATCAAGAAATCAACCAATAACAAATACTGGAGAGGCTGTGGGGAAAAAGGAACCCTGCTCTACTGTTAGTGAGAGTGCAGACTGGTGCAACCACTGTGGAAATCAGTGTGGAGATTCCTCAAAAAACTAGGATTGGAGGTCCCATTCAACCCAGCTATTCCCCTTCTGAGTATCTTCCCAGAAGAATTAAAGGCATCATACACAATGATATATGTGCACCCATGTTTATAGCAGCACAGTTTGTAGTAGCTAAATCTTGGAAAATACCCATCAACTGAGGGATGGATAAAAGAGATGTGGTATTTTTATACAATGGAGTACTACTGAGCCATAAAAAGGATGAACTGGAGCCTTTTAAAGGTAAATGGGTACAGTTTGAGATCATACTCGTAAGTGAAATAAGTCAGACTCACATGTGTACACATCGTATGGTCTCTCTAGTGGGAGAAATTGAAAGAAACTGTCTATGTAAATGATAGTTAAGATAGTTACACTACTGATTTCTCTGAACTCATTGTGTTGGTACTATTCAGACAGGTAAATGCAGAGGTCTTGTACTCTGAGTAACTGAGTTGAAGATAACACTCAATGTGTATAACATTGTTACCCCCAATCACTGTGTTTTGAAATTTTTTTTTCTCTTTAAAATAAAAATAAATAAATAAAAATTTAAAAAAGAGAAGAGGTTTTGCAGAGAAGAGCCTGGTGCTCTACACGGCGCATCAGAGTCGCTCTGGAGGCTGCTGGGACCCAGGGAGCCTGCTGGCCGGAGGCTTCTGTTCCGAGGCTCCTGGCACAGTGTCCTCCAGGCTCCCTTTGCTCTTTGTTACTGCAGGGCTCCAAAGATGAACATCTCCCCCACGCTATTTTTTTTTTATTTAAAGATAATAAAACCCAACAAAATGAAACAATAAAGTCATCAAAACCAAGCAGTGAAATTGGTACAGAACTTCGAAGCAGGATAGTGTGAAAAGAACAATGACTGCCATAGCGTATCTGTCACCTTCACAACAGTCGCCCATTCCATCGGGCATAGCAAAGTCAAAAACAGAATAAAACCAATCAAAACAGAGTACTGAATAAAGCAAAACAACTAATTGGAACAAAAGTGAGAATGAGATTGGATTTCAAAACCAAGACAGAAAAAAAAAACCCATATTGCTATACTGTACACTGTCATCCTCCCAACAGATACTCAGACCACTGGCCCCAGGCCTGTAAAGTCCACCAAACAATATAAGCGTTCTGATGCTTTTTCTACATAGGTCATTATCAACGCAGCCTGTCCTCCCAACTAGCCAGTTGCTTGGGGTGGGGATGGGAGGTCGGTGATTTTCAGCCTACATGCTGGTCTGTTCACAGGAGGCACCATCTGAGCCCTGCATAGCTTGTGCGTCTTACCAGAAAGGCTGGCTTGTTGGTAGGCTCCTCCTAGTGAGACAGGGTCTCACTCTGTGGCTCAGGCTGGCATTGAACTCAGGGGAACCCTCCTGCCTCAGCCTCCTGAGTCCTGGGCTCATGAGTGTGCTGCCATGCCTGGCCACACTGAGTATTTTAAATTGAAGAAAACTGTGGAAGCAGGAAGGTCATTTGGTGACCTCCCCCCACCACCACCCAAAAGATTCTCCTATGATCAGAATCTTGTCCTGGACCCAGAGGAAGAAACGTCATATGGGAGGCCAAGAAAAACCCACAGAGTAGGCCTTGCTGAGGTCCCTGTCTGTCACCACCACACCACACCCACCCCCCCCCCCCCCCCCCCCCCCCCCCCCCCCCCCCCCCCCCCCCCCCCCCCCCCCCCCCCCCCCCCCGCGCCACTCTGCACACCTGTCCATAAAGACACAGAGGTCTTCGGGTCTTTATTCCGAAGGTTCCTAATCATGTCAAACCGAAACTAAACTGAATGCCAGTGGGTGCTTTTCTCTGGTGAGCTGCCTTTGGGTTGGGTTTGGTTTGGTTCTGTTTTTGGTTTTTTGGTGTTTTGAGAGAGGGTCTCAAACTTTTGATGATTCTTCTGCTGGAGAACTGGGATTACAGGCATGCACTGCCCACTTTTCTTGAAAAGTGAGCTGGTCACCTACATGGAAAGAATCCAGGGATTGGATCATTTCCTACACACTCTTCTGAGCAAGTCTTCTTGTGTAGGGCTCAAAAGGGGCAGTAACTTTTAAATGCATATACTTTATTTCCTCTCTCTCTCTCTCTCTCTCTCTCTCTCTCTGTGTGTGTGTCTGTCTGTCTCTCTGTCTGTATGTCTGTGTGTGTGTTTAATGGGGATTAACCCAGGGCCTTCACACTGAGCCATGTCCCCAGACCTTTTTAAAGTTTTTTATTTTGAGATATGGTATTGCTAAATTGCTAGGCTGTCCAAGCTAGGCTCAAACTTGCAATCCTCCTGCCTCAGTGTCCAAGAGCGCTGGGATTACAGGTATGTGCAATCATGGTTGGCATCATTTATTTTGAACATTAGAATTCTAGAAGGGGAAACCAGGTGTGGTGGTGCATGCCTGTAATCCCAGCATTTGGGAGGCTGAGGCAGGAGGATCTCTATGAGTTAGAGGCCAGCCTGGGCTACAAAGTGAGTTCAAGGCCAGTCTGGATTTTATAGTGAAACCCTGTCTCAAAAGACAAAATAAGGCTGGGTGTGGTGGCTCACACCTGTAATCCCAGCACTCGGGAGGCTGAGGCAGGAGGATAGTTGCAAGTTCAAGACCAGCCTGGGCTACAAAGAGAGCTCAAGGCCAACCTGAACTGCATAGTGAGACCCTGTCTCAAAAAGACAAAAAAAAAAAAAAAAAGACAAAATAAAATTTTAAAAAAATGAAAATTCTAGAAGGGTACCTGCAGCTACTCAGCCACACAGATCAGACACCTGAGACAGAGGTCTGCAAGCACATCCCGGAACCCAGGGCTCCTGATTTTGTGTCTCCTCATTCAGTGGTCTCCCCAACACTGACACTTTTCTGTCCCTGAGGGGAATGGAAATTACTTTCCTACCAAGGAGGTCTTTCCCCCAACTTTCCAAGGGAAAAAATTCTCCAACAGCTGCACATAGTAACACATGCCTATAACCCCAGCACTCAGGAGGCTGAGACAGGAGGATCATTGTGAGTTCAAGATCAGCCTTCGCTACAAAGTGAGCTCAAGGCCAGCCTGAACTACATAGTGAGACCCTGTCTAAAAAAAAAAAAAATTCCCCAACACATGCTCAGCTGATTTGTTAGTTTGCTTTCTGTGCTACCTGTGAGTAGCTGGGCATGGTACTACATACCTGTAATCCCAGCACTTGGGAGGCTGAGGAAGGAAGGTCACTGTGAGCACAAAACCAGCCGGGGATACTTAGTGAGCTTAATTACAGGGACCCTGCACAGTGTGAAAATACCCTTCCATTCAGCCTGTGCACCAACAATCCAGCCAGCAGTCAGGCCAAGGAGACAACCAAAACCCCAACCCAGATAAAGGCAGGTTCGAGGCTGGGTAGGGCAGGCACTCGCTGGAACCCAAGTGTGAAACCAGCCTTCCACAGCAGGGCCCAGCGGAGGGGCAGGTACCTTCCTGGCAAATGCCAGCCTGCTCTCTCACTCTGGGAGTAACACACAGGTATATAGTGGCCATCTGTCTGCAGTGGTCCCAGTACAGGTGCCTGGGAGCAAGACACATGCTTGGGCAGCAGCTGGACCACACGCATGTTTTGCCTTCCACACCCGATACTTTCCTGCAGCTGTTCTGTCAGATTTCTCATGGGTTTTTTTGTTTTGTTTTGTTTGTTTGTTTTGTTTTTGCTTTTGAAACAGGGTCTTGCTATGGGTATAGTTCAGGCTGGCCCAGGCTGACACCCTCATGTCTCAGCCTCCTATGTGCTGGGATGACAGGTGTGTACCACCATGGCGGCCTCTTTCTCTGGTTTTTACAGCATGCGGTTTGTAGAGGGATATGGATGGGGCAAGGAGGGAGGAGCCCACTTTCAAATGTGCTGAGGAAGCAGGTTTGGCCACTGTGGCACAGACAGCCCGGTGCAGCCGGAGCCCGGCTTAGCGTCCCTGCTGGTACAGTTCATTGCACTAACTCCCCTTCTGACACCTGCTTCTGGGAACCTGTTGTGCACTGGGGCAGTTAGGGCTTTTGCCCCATCTGGTACCGTATCATCAAAGGCAGCCCTTTCGGCACAGGCAGCTCCAGCTCGCAAATCCAACCTCAGGGACCTGGGAAAGGCACAGGCCTAGCAAAATAAACCATGGAGAAGCAGCTCTGGTCCTCTGAGAGGCTCTTAGAATAATCTTCCTTAAACCTCCTGCACGGGAGTCCCAGCCAAAGCCTGTGGAGGTATTAGTGCTCCCCTTGCAAATCCCCCTAATGCTGCCGCTGAGCCTTGTCACACAGGGAGGGGCCCTAGAATGCTAGGCTGCCCGGCCCTGCCTCTACTCTATTCAGTGGTGCTTGGAGCAGTCTCTCTCCAAGGATCTGCACAAAGCAGCACTGCTCGTGCCACTTCTGCCTGGGCACGAGATGGCTGGGAACATCTCAGGATCTTGCCAAAGGTCGCCCGCGGAGGGCCTGCCCCAGCCGGAAGCTGCCCCTCTTCTGGACTAGCTGTCACCTCCTACATGAAGGAGGAGTGGGCTGCAGGGCAGGGGGAAGCCAGGCTGGTCATTTCCAACCCCTAGCGTCTCCCGAGGACCTATGGGATGCCAAGGTAAGGGCTGACTGTGGGGGACACAAAGACAAGGGGTGCAGCGCAGGGAAGAGCACTTGCTCAGCATGTGCAGAGCCTAGGTTCCACCCCCAGCACCATGAAAATGAACAAGGCAAGCAAGCCAGGTGTACTGGCACAGACTTGCATCCCTGAACTCAGGAGGCTGAGGCAGGAGTGAGTTTAAGCCCAGTCTGGACCTACAGAGAGACCCTGTCTCAAAAAATTAAAAACAAAACAAATTGACCTCAGGACCTCACATTTGTCAGGCAGGCAGCTGCTATGTCACTGAGCTATATCCCTGACCCTTATAATTTTTTAAAAATTTGAAATGATACAGAAAAGACTAGTATGGCCTCTGAACAAGGACATGCGAACTCCGGAAGCATTCCATGTTTTTTAACAGGTGGGGAAGATCAAGGTGTGCTACACACATGAACCAATATGCCAAAGTGAAAGCACTAACAATAACAACACCAAAAAGCAAAGGAAACAGTTACATAACTCTACTGCTAGGTGTGAGGCCAATAAAATGACAACATAGTCTAACCAAAAGCGTGTACACACATGCTGACAGCAGCATTTTTCACAAGTCCAGAGGTGGAAACAACACAAGAGCTTAACCACTAGATGCATGGGTAAAATTTGGTCCATTCCTGAAATAGAACAGTATCCAGCTACACAAGGGATGGAGACCTGACAGATGACACAGCGTGTTTTAAAGACGTTCCATTCAGGGAAAGAAGCCGGGCACAGAAGGCCACAATTATATACCGTTTCTGTGAAAAGGCAAATTCCAGAATAGGCAAATTTAGGGATTCTGAAAACAGATGACTATCAAGAGAAGGGAGGCAGGGATACGGGGTGAATGTTAATGGGAAGGAAGGTTTGGAATACACAAAGTGTTCTAGAATTATTAGACAGTGATGATCAGGGCGCAACTCTGTGAATAGACTAGGAGCCGTATAACGTGGGCTTTCTCTCGGCCTGGTAACACACGCCTGTGATCCCAGCATCCCAGGAGGCTGAGGAAGGACTGCAAGTCTGAGCCCAGCCTGGGCAGCTGAGCAACTTAGCAAGACCTGGCCTCAAAATTAAAAACAAAACAAAACAAAACAAAAACCATTCTAAAAGTTCCCTGTGAGGGACTTGGGTTCCAACTCCAGTACCACCTACCCCACCAAAAGCAAGACTCACGGTATATTATATTATATTATATTATATTATATTATATTATATTATATCTCGCTTTTGAAATGCTATGGTGGCTGAGGAGGAGCACGGATGTTGGCAATAGGGATGCAGGAGACTGCTCGGATGCTGTCTGCAGGGGCTGAAAGCCAGACGGCAGCTCTGTGGAGCAAGGGGCACCGATCCAGCCGCAGGCTGCAGTTCAGCCCACCCCAGGCTGGGGCATCCCAAGGGGCCACCCTGTATGTCCTTTACCCCGAGCATTTGGAGTGGAAACTGTGTGTGTGTGCCCGCGCTGCCAATGGAACCAGCCTCGGGGTCACTGGTGGGTCCACATCACTATCTTTTCTAGCTCTGTTCGTAGAATCTGCAGCACAAGGAAGGGTTGTTTGCGTATGAGGAGCAGAGTCCACGTTGCAAGCTTTCTCAAGTCTGCATTTCCTTATCTGGTGGCATGATCATGCTAAAACCAATGGTGGTATTCTAGTGCCATTTTTAAGGTCAAAATTGGTCTAGTAGTGACAGTTTCATGCAGCTTAATCTACTACAAACTCACAAGAAACTATATCTTTTTGGTCCTGTTGCATTATACAAAATGATTTTTAAGGCCGGATGTAGTGATGAACACCTGTAATCCCAGTACTGGGGAGGCTGAAGCAGGAGGACTGTCTGGACTATACAGCAAGATCAGGGCTCTCAGACCTATTTTTAAAGCACCAGCAGAGAGGTAACAGTGAGCAATTTTAATCTTCAACTTCTCCTAAAATTTAGAGTTTCTATATAAGATCTGGTTTTGTCTCTATTTGTGTATGTCTTTTTTTCTCTCTCTACATCAGTGGGTATTGAAGCCAGAGCTTTTGTGTCCATCTACATCCCAGCCCTTTGAAAAAGTTTCTTTAAAATTTATATTGAGGTAGGAAATAACTCGCTAACTTGCCCAGGCTGGGCTTGAACCATCAATCCTCCTGCCTCAGCCTCCAAGAGAGCTATAATTAACAGTGTATGCTACCATGATGGGCTGTAAATTATTCTGTGCAGTTTATTTACAACTCTAGATCAATTTAGATATAAATTAATAACATGTGCCATAAATCAAGGAAACAGGAGTAATACTGAAGCTTTTTGCTTTCAGTGCCCTGAGACCCACAGTGCTCGAAAATATCCACGCTGCCCACCCTAGCTGCACCTGGGGAGGCTGCCCTGCTGGACTTCTGGAGGGTCAGGGAAACTGGTCCACCAAAAATGCTAAGCAAGCCACCCCAGCGCGAATCAGGAGAGATGCTGACTCTAAAGAGCCCGCCCACCCCAGCCTTCCAGTGTACCCCACCCCAGCCTTCCAGTGTACCCCACCCAGCAGCCTCTCACCAAACAAAACCCTGGAGGTCTTCCTATGAGAGGAAGCTTTTGTTCAAGAGGGAAGTTGACAGCTACTTGTGGCGAGTTTTTGTTTGTTTGTTTGTTTGTTATTCAAATAAAGTTTCCCCACTGAGGAAACTGAAAGGGAAAATGTCAGAAGTCTGTGATTAATGATTTTTTTTAAATAGATGGGATCTCTTGTCGGCTTGAGAAATGCAGGTTTTCATATGTAAGTTTGATATTAATTCCTTCAAGAGCTCGCTGGAGTCAGGGCAGTAACCAACGCCCTGGGAAGGGCAGTGCTCAGGAATACGGGGGATGCGTGATGAGGTCCGGACCTGCAGGGCTGCTCCTCGCATCGGTCACCTGGGGACCCCCTGAGTTCTGCCCTGGGCCCCAGACTGTGCAATACTAGTGTGACTCCTAGAATAGTTTTAAAGTTCATACAAACAAACAATCCCATGCTACTGGCGTGGGATAAGTTGGTGATTGGGCTGGGGGTGAAGAGGCAGAGAAACAAAGGAAAATTCAAGAGGGGAAGAAAAAAAGTCAACCCAAAAACTTCCTTCCATTTTTTGAGGTTCTTTTTAATCCATTCTTGAAGCCAAGACAGAACCAACATTCTGGGTAAATAAATAGCAAAGGATGCCAACTCCTTAGCTGTCCAGGGCACCGGAAGGGATTGGACTGGTACTACCTGGCACGATGGCTTCGGTGGATTTGACAACAGAAAAGATGAAGCCAAATGACCAAATTTAGGGCGACTGTCCTTCCACAAGGAAAAGCGGCAGAAGCTTTTCACTGGGGGTGGCGGAAGAGGCAGGGGCTGGTAGGGCGAGATAAAATGCTACTTAACACAACAATGTGGACAGCATTTAGGCCACATGCAAATTCCATCCACAGAGCTTGCAAATGGAATGCAATTTACTGAGTCCAGGGAGCTAATTAATAAAACAGTCTAAAGAGGATCCAGCGTTGATCGACACCCACTTCCTGGCTTCTTTAACGTGCTGTTGAACAAAAATGCCAAATGTTGCTATGGCCATCAGGCATTAGCCACTTCATTATTGTTCAAATGTATTTTAGGAAAAAAAAAAAACTCAAAAAAGACAAAAACTGCTCTCCAGGAATTATTCTGTGATGGGAAATTTCAGCCTACACGTTTTAAGTTAGGTTGCATCTGGGAAATAGTAAATAAGAATAACCATTTGGCACTAGGTCTTGTTCATAATTGAAATTATTAAATATGATATACAAGCATCACACTCAGATTCACAGATACGGTTAGGCACAGGTTAGGCACGTGGGATTAAGCCATTCCCTGCCTTGAATCACGGAATTAAAGATAGTGATGGTTTTTATGTTGAATTTTCCTACTGACTTTAGCATGCTGCACCAGATAATTTTTATTTTTCACTGATAACAAGAGAAGTTTGAGCCAGGGATTATTTCCTCTGGGACAACCTGTTAGTAACTGGAAGGCTGCAGCTCCAGACCTCCGGCCAATGGCATAGCCCGGGGGTGTGAAAGGTGACAGGGTGTGCCACGCCGGCCTGGCAGTGGGCTTTCAGCACCGTGCACCTGAGAATAAATGACACCCTCTTTTCAGTGGTGCAGCTTCAAGTGTCCAGGCCTCGAGCACCTGTGTGGAGGAAGACATTGCACACATTTGTCTGAATCCCCCAGCACTGGGCACTGGACCCTACATGTCAGCCTCAGTGAGCATCCTGAGGCTGGGAAGGGCTACGATACAGGCAAGAATCCTTCTACACCTGGGGGGCAGGCCTGGCACATGCAGGCCCCCCTGGCCTCAGTCCCAAAGTTGCATCTGTACCCCTGGCTTTGGTCTGGCTGACGGTGTTAGGCGATTTCAGCAAAGCAGCTCGTCTGCCAAAAGATGACTGCCAAAATATTCAGGTAGTGTCATTTAACACTTACGTCATCTGACTTTCTGGCCCCCTGCTTTAGTTGCACTGGGCCTTCCTGCCCACGAAGGCCTCCCCACACCACACGTGCCAGCACTGTCCGCCCACCCCTTGTGTGGCCCCAAGAAGAGGGGTGAGCATGTTCTCCCCTCTCTCCAGCCTGCTGTCTCCTTCCCAGTGTGCTTGTTATCCTTACAGGATTGCCAAGTTTGTACACTATAAAAAAAATCTGACTCCAGAAAAGTCAACCAAGTGGTATCATTAGCAAATGCAAATATGCTAATTCAGATAAAAATATAATTCTTTAAAAATCCAATGTTTCATATGCAAAATCATTGCAATGACACGTTTGAGAAGTATCTGGATGTTTTGCTGCCAAGAAAGCAGTAAATTCAAGGCAATCTCGGGAAGTATATGAAATCACAGACTGTAGTATCAGGCAACTATTTTAATTTTAAAAGCTCAGTTTACAAATATATACCAATATTTTTCTCACTTTTAATCACTCCCCCACTGTTTTAGCATAAGAGCTAAAATAACCTAAAACAGCCCCCTAAAACACATACAGCAAGTCTGTTACACAGATCTTGGAGGGGGAGGGAGATGCATGAAGAAAAGAATTTTCAATGTAATCTGAAACAGTATCTAAAAAAAGTGCGTGGTTTTTAGGGTTTTAGCTTCTAATAATTTTCCCTGGAAGAATTTTACTTTAAAGCAACTCCAAATGAAAATGCATATAATTAAGAGAAAGACTATTGCTTCAAACAGATTGACTGTGTTTAACAAGTTTCTCTCTTTCTAGCTACTCAGATATGCTTATATTTCCTAATTATCACCTTTTGAGGGCCATCTGGGCCCATTCCTCCCCATCAGGGGGCAATTCCATTTGCATTGTTCCTAGGCTTAGTCATGAGCAACTAGTCTGGTGGTAAAGTTCATTAGAAATTAGAACAGAAGCATTCAACCCAACACAGTAAACCAAGTATCTGCTTCCCAGCGCCGGCAGGAGAGACGCTAAGTGTCCTCTACCGTGTTGTCCCACAACTAACAAGTCTTCCATGTGCATTTCAGCCAGTGGCTTAAAGAAATATTCAGCCTGGGACCTGACCAGGTAGGTAATGAAAACTTGATTAAGTCCCCTCACACTGCAAAATATTTCTCAATTAAGGCAACATAACTACAGTCCCTTATGTCTCTCGCTTCAAAAGTCTATTAAAAACCCTTTAATGGCTTCCTCATTTAGACCACCATTCGCAAGCACTATACTACTTCCTTCCTGGAGAGAACACACAAGAATGACCCTAATTGTATTTTCTTTGAGAGGAATGCGCGGTATGGAAAAAGCTTGTCCCACCCACAGATGGATGCAGACCAACTCTAGGCTCCAAAGATCTTTCTCTGCCTTTGGTCCCCTTGCAGGGCCCATCCCTCTCTGCTCGCTCACAAGCTCTCTACACACGTTCCTGTGCCAGATCTTCGCGAGCCTGGCCAGCGATGCACTGGACAGTTTGGGCAGCTGCCCCTCGAGAGAGCTGATTGTAAAAGGCCTGGCTAATTCAAGGCAGGCCTATAGAAGGTTCCCGCTTCATTCCGCGGAAGGCCTGACACATAAAACCCAGGAAATGGGTACCTGCCTCCTCATGCAATTCCTGAGCCTGGCTTGCAAAGGCCAGCTTAATCCGCCACGCCGGCCCATTGAGATCCAGGAGGAGGGGTCCCCGCTGGGAGCCTCGGCCTCTTCAGCTACACCTTAGTCTTGCAAATGAAGACAGCTGCAGCGCCCTAATCTATGCAAGGCAGGTGTCGCCCCGGGGCTCTCTGCAAGTGACCCTTGCAGCTATTAGGGGCTGGGAAGTTAAGAAGTTACTGTTCTAAATAGAACTATTTCATAGCCGCTCATTATGGAGGTTACTAAGCTTTTTAAAGGAACAATGGCTTATTTCCTCCCATTTGTACCTTGATGGTCTGCCTGCCCTTCTGAAATTCCCTTACTTAGTCCCTAATTTTGATCCCAGCTGGGAATCTTTAAACTGGCAGCCTAGTTCTTTCCCAACTGATGCCATTCATTCAATGTTATGTGGAAAATTCTACATCAAGCTTGCCATTATTATTATTTTTTTTTTTGTTTTATGTACTGGGGATTGAACCTAGGGTCTTGCACATATTAGGCAAGTGCTCTACTACTAAGCTACATCCCTAGCCCAAGTTTTGCATATATATATATAGATCTATCTATCTATCTATCTATCTATCTATATATTGGGGATTGAACGTACAACCTCATGCTTGCCAGGCAGGTGCTTATACCACTGAGCTAAATCCTGGCTCTGCTATTATTTTTAAACCTATCCTAAAATCTTCTATCCAGACATTAATAGAGGTTTCAGCAAAAATGGTAATAATAATAATAATAATAATGTCCATAGGGTCTTCCTGTGATTTGATAATGAATAAAAATGATAATTCATCATTTAATTAAAATAAACTACACAAAAACACTGCACCATGGAGACTGGGCCACAATAACTGACTCAAAACACAGTCATGCCAGGCATCATAGCAACTCCTATAATCCCAGCGCGGGCACTTGGGGGGCTGAGGCAGGAGGGTCACTGCAAGTTTGAGCCAACCTGGGCTGCACAGAGTTTAAGGCCGGCCTGAACTACACAGCGAGACTGTCTCAAAAAAGGAAGGAAGGAAAGAAGGCAGGCAGGCGGCACAGTCATTGAATCTGTCTGTCTCAGTGTGATGAAACAAGACATCTGAGTCCAGTTCCGGGCCTCGAGGGTCCCCAAAGGACTGTGGGACAGGCCCCTGGCGACGGTTGTGCTCTGGAGGGCTCAGCTCATCTCTGAAGCCTGGGGAGGGGCCAGGCCCCGCCCCGTTGCCTGCTATGCCTTAGGCCCCTGAGGTCTGGGAGGTCAGGAGCACAAGTCCTGCAGGGCCCAGGGGTGGGAGGGCGGGGTCTGGGATTCCTCCAGGCCCCAACTGGCTCAGCACAGCCTTACCTAAGGCCCTGCCAGCTGCTGCACCCTGCTCTCAGGGTGGCAGAGCATAGAGTAAAGGGGAAGTCTGACCCCAGTTTCCTGGACTGTAATAGCAACAGTGGCATCTCAGCTGCAGGATGCAGGTCAGTGATGCAGGGAGTGGTCCTGACACAGGATCCTGAGGTCTTTCCCAGAAACCACAGGGAAGACCCCTCCTCCCACCTGAGAGGTGATGCTGCAGTCATGTAGGTTTCAACGGAGAACATTGAAAACCCAGAATCATTGTATGTGATCAGCAGAGGGCATAGCAGCACAAACATATAATCCCAGCACTCCAGGAGGCTGAGGCAGGAGGATTGCAAATTTAAGCCCAGACTTAACAATTTAGTGATTTAGTCACTATCTCAAAATTGAAAAAAGAAGGAGGAGGAGGAGAAGAAAAACGGAAAGGAAAAAGAGGGTGGGGATGTGGGTTAGTGTGAAGGCCCTGGGTTCAGTCCCCAGGTACCACCACGACCACCACCACAACAAAAATCACTGTGTGTGATTATAGTGTAAGATTTCATTTAAGTCTTTTTCTTTGTTTGAAGCTTGATTTTAAGGGGTACTTGAAAAATCTGTAAGTTGCTATATTAATTTTGAGATAAAGATGATAAATAGATTTTTAAATTTCTTTCTTAACAATATATACATTTTTGTCTGCCTTTCACATTTGGGGAAAAAAATACAGCTCCTCCCCTTTAAATTCTTATAGAACTTTTGAGTTTTTACAAAAGTATAACATTTGAAACAAGTGCAGAAAGCCTGTAAATGTACCAGAAATTCTGGGCTATGCACCCATACCCATTACCCCTAACAATTTCACAAGAAGGAGCACATTTTCATGAGCCATGTGATGTTTTAGCAACAAGACTCCTATGGGCTTTAATGGAAGTCACACAGCTAAAACTCCGTGTGCCACTTTGAAAATTTAAGAGTAATTGCTGAGTCCCCCTTAGAGGGTCATAGAAATATTAAAAACCAAAGTACTTTGCTAAGAACTCCAATTATGCCTGAGGGCATATATCAGATTTTATAAAATGATTGGTCACATATATAATGTATTCTAATACTTTCTTATTGGCTGGTTGTTTTCTTGATAACAGAAGGTCTTTGAGGCGGCCTCTGAGCAGGAATGTATAATAGAGGGAACTTCAGTCCCACTGTTCACTTAAACCCATGGCTAAATCTCAAAGAGGTGGTAAAAGAAATAAATGGGCTTAGGAACATTTTATCTTGGTACTTGTCATTTCAGAGGGAATCATTCAGGCCACTGCATCAGGAGGCTGGTGGTTTTGCACAAATTCATTAAGCTGTTGAACATAACCAATCTGCCCCAGAGAAAGTTCACCCACATCATTTACTATGTCCCAGTACTTGGAAGGCTGAGGCAGGAAAATCGCCACAAATTCAAGGCCAGTTTGGGCTACATAGTGACTTCAAGACTAACCTGAACTACAGAGTGTAAACTCTGTCTCAAAAACAAAACAAAACAAACAAAAATGAAAACCAAGCAAAAATAAATTGGGCATGGTGGCTCATTGTTCACAGACAAATGACTCTTCTTACAACTCTCTGATGGTAAAGCTCTAGTTTGAAATAGTTACAAAAGAAAAACAAAGATTTATTAAAGAAATAACCTCCTTCCTGTTATGGGGTATGCACCACAGTGAAGCATAGTATGCTAGCCAGGTGGCTTATTCGATGCTAATGCAGCCGAAGTTTCAGGCTGGTGCAAAAAGCCCCAGAAGTCTATCTGCGGAAGTAAGATAGTAAGTGTGGAAACTGGTCCCTGAGTGTTGGCAGCCACCCACGGTGCCATGGTCAGAGGCAGGCAAGATGCGGGGGCCCTGGAGCACACGCTGAGAACTTCTGGGGCCGCTCTGTGATGGAAGCACCCAGGAAAACTCAAGGTCTCCCTAGGGTAGAACGAGAAAGCTTTCCTACTAACAAACTCTGGGTTTGGGATAGGTTTGTTGGTCAGCCAGCCCATGAACTAGGTTTGGAGGCCTTATGTAAAATTACTTTTTAGACCAGGTGTGTGGCACACACCTGTAAACCCAGCACTTGAGAGGCTGAGACAGAAGGATCTTTGTAAATTTGAGACCAGCCTGAGCTACAAAGTGAGTTCAAGGCCAACCTGAACTGCATAGTGAAACCCTGTCTCAAAAAGACAAAATAAAATAAAATAAAATAAAATTACTTTTTATAGAGCTGGTTAACCTAGGTATCATTCTGCTACAGAGTAACACAGGAAGATCTACTCTGTCACCATATTCCAATGGATGCCATCTCACCAGGCCTCCTCATCCACCTAACCTGATTTGCTTTTTTTGTTGTTGTTAACTGGTACTGGGGATTGAACTCAAGACCACGCTCTTCCAAGGCAGGCGCTTATGCCACTGAGCTAAATCTCTAGCCCCCTGATTTGCTATTTCACACTGAATGCAGAATGGGGACACCAAGGGTGTGTCTATGGAAGGGCACACCACCACTGACGATCTGTAGGCATGAAGCAGAGAAGTGCAAAGGATACTCTAGAAATCAGGGAGGCCTTGCTATTATATGGCTCAGGCTGGACTGAAACTCACTATGAAATCTACATTGGCCTCAACCTTCAGGCAATCTCCCTGCCTCAGCCTCCCAAGTGCTAAAATAAGAGGCATGTGCTACCATCACACCTGCTTCACACATCTTCTTGTGAATGTGTGGCAGAAGGCAACATATGTACAGGCCTCCCCTTTGCCACCGTAGGCATTGCCTTACCAGCATTCCCCAAGGAGTAGGCCAACTTCACATCACCATCACCCATGAAAACACCAGCCTATTTTCGGACGAATCTGTGAACGCAAAAGTTTTCAACAACAACAATAACAAAAAAAAAAAAAGATAAAAAATACAAACTGAGGTTTTGTTTTTGTTTTTGTCTTTTTGAGACAGGGTCTCAATATGCAGTTCAGGCTGGCCTTGGACTTTGTAGCCAAGGCTGGTCTCAAACTAGCAGTGCTCCTCCTGCCTCAGCCTCCCGAGTGCTGGGATTACAAGAGTGAGCCACCACATCCAGCTCTGAGTTTTTATGTTAACTATTGCCCTAAAAAGATAACATGGTCTTTTAGTATTTTTCAATGTCTCAGTATCTGTACCCAAATAATATACCTAGCCCTTTAGGATGTTAATCTATGTCTCATATCAAGAACTAGATTGGACAAACATTTGCTTTGAGTGGGATTTAATAATATGTACCCGAGAATCTAGCATAGCTGCAAAATTTTTTATATAATTAACAGCTAGAGGAATCCATAGAAATGCTTTTCTTCCTGTCCCTACCAGCCACTTCCACCCTCCCTTTCCCAGCCTGGAAAGGGAAGAAATATGGTTTCTCTAAAGTGGATTGTGGTTACTCATTACACGACATTTGGACAGATGTGTCATTTGCAGATATAACAGGTCTGTGCTTCACCACCCCCTGCACAATTACTCAGATTACCATCTGAGGAGCTGTAAGAGTGATTCACAAGGCAAAAAAGAAGTCCCCGTGCAGCACAGTGGCCATCTGCGTGACACTGGCAAACAAAAACACGTCGCGTGAGAAGGCCTTCGCTGGAAACCTTACAAGGTCGCTGTTACAGAGGAGTTGTGGAGGCCTAAACCTTCCCTTCTCTATTTATAACCTGTATCTAGAGCAGAGTTCAACTAGCTATGCAAGCAATCAAAAGGCTTTTTTCCTGGGAAGCAGGATATTAAAAAAAAGATAGTTTTTTTTTTTTCCAGTATGAGGAATGAACCCAGAGCCTCATGCATGCTAGTCAGACACCCTTTTCATTATGATATTTTGAGGGGAAAAAATTATTACATAAATGTTTTTCATTAATAGAACCAGCATCTGTACAAACTGGATTCTAAACGAATTCTAGTAACAAATGAATGCGACCAGAATTGTCCTGTGCTTTCTATTTTTAAAGTTAACCTACAATAGAATATCAAGAGAATGAGACATTTCACACTAACTCTTTCCGCCTACCTTTCTTTTAGTTATTCAAAAGATGATTGTAACACACCTACCACACAAATCTCCTCAAAGGAAAAAGAGAGTAATACTTCCCTGGTTGTGGTTTGGTTGCAGAAAAGGCAAATTGGTGCATAATTAACAATTTGTTGGTGCAAATTCATCTGCATCTTTTAATTGGTGTTAATTAGATTAGGACTAAAATTTCTTTAATCCTCTATCTTGCCTTTTTTGATGCAAACTAATTTTCTCAGCTGGATGTCAAAGTTTCCTATTAATTACACTTTTCTAACAGGAGCTTCTACAGCAGTGTAGACTCAAATAACCAGACCAAGAGCAGTTTGCAGAAGCAGCTTGGGACAAACCATTTGGGAAAAAATAAGACTTGGTGAGAATTGTCACTTGGGAGATAAGGAGTGAATTCATCCAAATTCACTGATAAAGCAAGGCTTCCACATTTAGCAAAGCCCGTGTGAGACCTGAGAGCGTCTAGCATTTGGCAGCTGTAAATAACACCCCGTAACCTAACTCTGCCATGGTGCAGATGTTGGAACAGACCTGAAACAACAACAACAACAACAACAACAACATGTTTAGCCTTCTGGTTAAGATAACCTGCTTGTAAATCCGGAGAATAATCAATAAGCGGCTGTCTTTTACTCCTCTATCATTCAGGCGCCACTCAAAACGCTGGCCGCCTTTCCAATGGGAAATGCACGCATTATACAAGGCATCTTAGGTGAATTAAGCTCCACGTCTCATATGGTTTCCTCCAAATATTTCAGTCCTTCTACAATAGCAAGCATGTCGGGAGAAAAGGCCACAAAATACATTCATATCTTTTACGGCAAGGTGACCTGAAATAAAACTTTATGTAGTCAAGGATTTTTGATAGTTCTTTATCCACTGCTTTCCTCTTGCTATGCACTGGTGATGATTGAAACCTGATGTGTACTGCAAAAACAAGCTATAAAACATTTTATGTCCAAATAAAACAGTAGCCATTAAGTTTTGCTATGATGTCTGAGTAGATATTCAGCATGAAAACATGATAAAACAACTGTAAACTGGTTGTGATCAAATGTAATTACAATGACTTGTCTCCAGTGAATGACATGAGCTAAACACAGTCACAGGCTCCTCCAAAATTACTTTGGGCAAAGAACCAAGAGAACACTATATCCTTTCTTCACCAAAGGCATTTTGCCAAATAAATTGCAAACACACAAGCTTTAATAACCACGGCCAAAAAAAGCACTTGGGAACTCATTATGGAAATGTTTAAAACACACATGCACACATGCACACGTGCACTTATATTTGATAAATACTCTTTCATATTAATATCATTAATATTAATATCATCCATATTAATATTAATATCATTCACTGAAAAAGCCACACGTTTGAGATTTTTAATTGGTGTTCCCCAGAAGTAAATCCAGGGAGTGAAGGGAACTGCAAGCCTCTCTCTCTCTTTCTCTCCTCTTTCTCTCTCTCTTGCTCTCTTGCTGTGTATTTGGCTGTCTTTCCCAGCATCTTTATTTTGGAAAGGCAGTAAGAAAATCTACTTGAAGGTTTTTGTTCCACTAAAAGTAAACAATGGATTCCTCAGGATAATCTTATCTTTTCAGTAAGCTGCTGCAGGTGGATTTTCTTCCTTTTGATGCAACTGGCAATTGCATTTTCTCCAGAATCAGAGAAAAGCAAGATGGCCTTTTAGACTGCAGTCAGGGCTGGATGGTTATTATGGCTGAAGCAGCTCTAGAAACCTTACAGACCTGGGGGAAAGGAAGAGAGTGTATGCTGCCAGACCTGCCTCTCTACTCTGGCTGACGTTCTCCTGTCTAGTCCTAAAATTACGGTGATATTTCTGCAGGCTGCTTGGGAGTATTATCAAGAAAACAAAAACTCATTCCACTTGTAAGAATTTACCCCAGAAGACATATGTCTGGACAAAAACTTATACACAAATGTCCATATCAGCATTACTCAAAATATATAAGTACAAATGACCCAAATTCTACCAGCCGATCAATGTATAAACAAAAGTGGAATAAGCACAAGATGGAGAATCATTCGGCCATAAATGGAACAAAATTCTGGCACATACTGTGGCATGGATGAATCGGGGGACATTACACTAAGCGAAAGCAGCCAGTCACAAAAGGTTCACGCGTTGCATGACTGCATTTATATCACATGCCACAAGCAGCAAATCCTTGGAGACAGAAAACAGATTAGTAGTTGACCAGGACTGGGGGTGTGGAGGGAAATGGGGAGTCACTATTCATAGGTACAGGTTTTCTTTCTGACTCGCAAAAACACGGATAAAAATAAAATTGCTCATGATGATAGTTGCACAGCAATGTGAAGAACCTGAAAACCAGTCAATTCACAGAACTGTAGTCTTTCAGCAGGTGAATTGTATGGGACATAAATTACTTCTCAATAAAACTAACATACCCACACATATAAAGCACACATAAATGAAGTAGAAATCACCTACGCCCTATAACGCAGCGGTTCCTATTCCCATAATATATATATGGCTGTAGAAGATTCAGGGTCACCCTGAGAACTGAAGAGGGCTCTAAATACAATCTGATTTCAACTCTGCCCACCCCTGAGGAGGAAGATGATTAGGAAAAACCTATCCCATACCTCCACCAAATCTGCTCTCATGGAGGCCACCAAGCAGCCCCATGTTGCTAAACATAGTGGCCAATTCTCTGTTCCCAGATTGCTTGAGCTGGTGGCAGCAGCGCCTGTCACGGTTAACTCCTCCTCCCATCCTGCGGTGCTGCCTCCCAACCCCTGGAGACGCTCCCTGGTTACCATCCCCTCACACCAGTCACTGTGCTAGTCCTACTCCTTTGCTGGTTCTGTCCCCACCCCTTCATGTTGGAGTGACCCTGGTTCACTCCTAAGTGACCCGCTCTAGCCGCTTTGCTTTCCTATCATCTCTTAGCTGACAACCCCTGTGTGTAGATTTCTCTTCCTGACCTCTCTCCAAACGCCAGACTTCTACACTCAACTGCCTACTGATATCTCCGCCGAGAATTCTAATAGCTGTCTCCAACTCGACGCGTCCAAAGCTCAACCCTTGACCCCCAGAGCCAGCAAAATCACATTTCCTCTATGGCCTGCTCTGTCTCAGCTACGGGCAGTTCTTCCCTTCCAGTCACCCAGGACTAAAACCTAGATGGTCTTCCTTGATTCCTCTTTGATTTCCAACAGAGAAATGCTCAGTCCACTGGGAAATCTCATTGCTTCTGCTTCAGAATGTATCTGAGATTCATCTAGCCATTTCTCACTTGGGTGTGAGCCCCCATGGGCCCCCACCTGGCTCAAGGCCACTGTGTCCTGCCTGGTTATTATCCAACTCAGGATCCTTGTCAGGTCAATCCATGGTTGTGGGATATCCCTCCAAAGCTGTAGTTTGCCTGCATTTGGTCCATAATGACCTCATAAGTTTGCAACATAAAATTTTGCTACACAGTTTTAAGTAACCAGTGGAGGGAACAGAGATGCAGGCTTTTGTTACAAGTCAGGTGCCTGGCAGCAGCTAACATGAGTGTCTGAGTAGGAGGATCACAAGTTCCAGGCTGACCTGAGCAACTGGGTAAGAACCTGTCTCAAAATACAAGCAGGACTGGAGATGTGGGGATATAACTCAGTGCTCTCTGGATTTGATTCTCAGTAGCAAAAAAGAGAGAGACTTTTTCCTGCTTTTCTATGTTTGCTATACCTCTGAAATATGCTAGGTGGTCTAGGGAAGATTCTTTTAATCTTAGAAATCTCATTGAAATTGTGGGTGTTTAGAAGGAGAATGTGTTCTAGCTATGCCAAGAGTGTAACATCTGGAGTAACGGAAAGAGCAGGAGATACACAGACATGCATCTAACAGGGTCTGTAAGACTTTCAGAGTAGAATTACCCTGCCTGGCTTGTGGGCAACACTGGGCTTCTTTTCTCTGGTGCTGGGATTGCACCAGGGCCTCGTGCACGCTAAGTATGTGGTCTACCCCTGAACTGCACCCCCAGTTCCCAAGGTGAAGCACTGGAGACCAGAAGGGGAGCAAGAGCAGGGAGAAAACACTGAAAACTCTCATGGTTTAGTGAGCAGAGACCGACTTTCCTCCCCCTGGGTGGGGTAATCGGTAGGAAGGGGCTCCGGTCTAGCTGAGATCGTGGGTTCATTTTGCAATCATCCAGTGTTTGTCTTGTTTGCTGCTGCTGGGGTTTTGTTTGTTTTGGGTTTCAGTACCAGGGATGGAACCCAGGGCCCATACATACTAGGAAAATGCTTCATCATCCCCAATCTTCTTCATCCCCAGTCGCTGGTGTTTTGAATAAAAACAAATTAGATTCCTACAAGTCAGGAGCGGAGGACACTTTCACAAATGTAAAATGTTCCAATACCCTTGCTTTGTATTTCAAAAGTGGGGAGAAGGTGTAGACAGGGCAAAGATTCCTAAATAACATTAAAGTTTAGCCTGATGGATGCCTGTTTTTTAGAGCCAGTATCTAGAAATTGTAAGTTATGTTTCAGGAAATACTAAACTAGCAGGGGAAATGTCACCTGAGATAATCTGGATGGTGAGGACGTCACAAGCATCATTTATACACACAGACATTTCCAGAAGGCCTCCTCCAAAACAGCAAAATGAGAGGACGATGCTCACAAGGAAACCTAAGAGACCACACCCAAATGTGTCTTGCATCTCTGGTTATGAGATGTATACTGTTCGTGGTGCAGGGCACTGTTTATGTCTCTGCTATAACAGCTCTTAAAAGGCTGAAAACAGGGATCTTTATGAGGAATAAAAGAGAAACTTTCACATATCTGTGCCATTGAAGTTAGGCTCTCAGTAAATCAGGACATCTCTCAGAGGTGAAGGAAATGAAACAATGATTTGAAACAACCCAACCCAGAATCTTCTACTTGGATAAGCGAGGTTCCTGGGGATATCCAACTTTTTTAAGGCTTATAAATTCCCACGCCCGCTTTTTTTTTTTTAGACAGGGTTCCACTACACGGTCCACGCTGGCCTTGAACCCACTCTGTAGCCCAGGCTGGCCTCAAACTTGCAGCAATCCTCCCACTTCAGCCTTGCAAATGCTGGGATTACAGGTGTGTGACCACACCTGGCTCCCCACTGATTCTTAAAGGAATATTGTGAAAGAGCCTGAGAAATTTCTGAAGGAGAAAGGAAGGAAAAAAGGAAAAGGAAGGAAGGAGAGGGGGAAAGGAAGGGGGAAAAGGGAAGGGAAGGGGAGAAGGCAGGCAGGCAAGCAGGTAGGCAAGCAAAACCCAAGTTCTAATATCTTGGACTCTTTAATGTCTCACTGTCCATTTAAAGCTGAGGCCCATAAAAACTCATCTGGTTCATATCTGATACAACCACGCCATGGTCTTTCAGTCTGGTTTTATCAGTTCCTGACCCTGGACCGGCCCCAGCACCTTGGACGTGGCCAGGCCACCACCAGCTGGCATTCCGGAAAATGAACCAGGGTCGCTGTCCATTTTCATGCCCAGGGAAGAGTTTAGACACTGGTAAAGAGTTTAGTTCTATTCTTTCTTCTGTTTCTTTAAAACATAATTCATCTTGTTCAAATACCTAACATTATATTAAAGACGATGATTTATTTTTGTTCTTCATCTTTTCATACTTAATTACTTGGCAAGCATTAATGAAAACTGATAGGTGAACACTCTGTATCTCATGACCATGGGTTTGTTTGAATGTATGTGCACGTGCACACACACACACGGGATGATAAAAATGCAGTGACTGCCTAAAATTTTATTATAATAAACGATATACTGCCATCAACCCTTCGCAAGATACTCTCCTCACTTCAGGCATCCTTCCACCAACATTCTCCCTACTGTCTAAAGCAGTTTGCTAAGTCCTCTTTGGTGACTGTGTCACCGCTTCAATGCTCCGAATTGATTGAAAACTTTACAACAATTTCTGTCAAATAAAACACCACGGTGTGTCCTCACCCAGCTTATTCACCAGATTTGTCATTGTGTAACTTCCAGCCCCTCCTAAAGTTAAAGAAACCATGAAAGGTAAACATTCTCCATCAACTGAGGACTTTGAGGGAGCCGTGACAGTGCAACTAAAGGCCTTCTAGAACTGCTCCAAAAAGTGGCAGGAACGACGGGATAAATACATTTGAAGCAAATGGGAGTATTTTGAAAGGGATTAATGGCAATGTGTGTTTTACTGCAATTTTTTTTTTTTTTGAGGTAGAGTCTTGGTGTGTATTCCAGGCTATTCTTGAACTCACTATTCAGCCCAAACTGGTCTTAAATTTATGGTGATCCTCCTGCCTCAGCCTCACAAGTGCTGGGGTTAAAGGTATGTACCACCACACTTGGCTATAAATTTTTAAAAATTTGAACATTCACATATTTTTCGATCACAACTCGTATGTCTTTGTGTTCCCCATCTGCCAATGGAAATATTAGAAATATATTAGTTTCCAGAGAAAATCACATGAGTGTGGAGTGAATTGACCCAGTTAAAAAAAAAAAACAAAAAACAAAGTTTGTAGTGTCTGGGGGTTTAGCCCAGCAACTCAAGCACTTGCCTGACAAGTACAAGGTCATGAGTTCAATCTCCAGTACCAAAAAGAAAAGAAAAGAAAAGAAAAGAAAAGAAAAGAAAAGAAAAGAAAGAAACGAACAGAATTTTTTTGGATGATATAAAATAATATGATTTCAGCAAAACAATTTTTAATGCAGGTACCACCAGTTGCTTCTCCTGGCCAGAACATTTGATTTTACTCTTTAAACATGAGGAAGCTGCATGGGAAACTGAAGCTAGTACTCAGGTGGATGCTGACGGGCTGCTCACCTGCTGCAGGGCAGGTGCCATGAGCGCTCCTTGTTGTCAGTGCAACAGTGCAAGTTTACTGTCTGGACAAACACAACCTTCCTGGTGCTGCCACCCTACAATCCCTTCCAAACTCTGGCTCTGCGCGTGTGTGCAGGTGGAGCCCTGGCTGTCCCGGGCCCACAGCAGACTGAAGTCGAGAATGATGTGTCACCCGCTTACCATTCCTCCAGCCTACCAGGAACATATCAAAGCCCATCCCTGGGGGAGGGTCCAATGTGGCACTTCCGTGGAGAGGTTTTAGTCACAAGTGCCAGCTCCCACTGTGTTCTGGCAGGACAGTGGTTTCTGCTGGACCCTGTGTCCTTGAGACCACCAGGCCCTCAAGCTTCCCAAAGAACCTCCCAACAGGGCTAGGGATTTAGCTCAGTGGCATAAGCACCTGCCTGGCAAGTGCAAGGTCATGAATTCGATCCCCGGTACTGCAAAAAAAAAAAAAGAACCTCCTAACACAACTCACTTCTTGCTTCCCTGCAGTTCTATGTGATGGTCATCTAATTTGAGGAAAGCCCTCAAAAGCAGAATTTCAATAGGTGCTCAGAGTGCAGATACTCGAGTGGGGCACAGGATATTTGGACTCAGGTCACATGCAGGCTGAGATGCAGTGTCCCTCCACAAGACCCCAAGGAGAGGCAGCATTCACACAGGCCCCAAGAAACCCACGCCAGGGCACTGAGACAGCACCAGGAGCATGGTTAAAGGCATCCAGGCCTCTTTCTTTTTGTTAATATAGATGAGGGCGTGTGTCCAGCGCTGGTGGCTTTTTTGGGACAGTGGAAAATTTCACATTGATGCTGTAAAAGCTGCACCATATTTTGACACCTGCTACATCGGATACAAACAGAGAAGAAAAAAAACCACGTCTACATAATGAAAAACCATTTGCTTCTCCCTTTCCCATCCCAGCAGGAAGACAAAGCAATTCCAAGCCACTCTGCAAATGTATCCAAGGTTAGAGATTTTGGAGGGAGGGGCAGACCAGCACCTCCTGCCCCAAATCACTGAAGCATTTCAGGAGACTGGTGGATGCAAAATAATGACTGAAGAAAGAAAGAAGAAAAAAGCACTTCAGGGAAAAGCCTTATGAAACCTGTGAGCATCTGATGCTGTGGTTCTTGTGAGACCAGGCCCTGTCCAGGGGGCTCACCTCCCCAAACCCCCACTCCGAGCCACCCAACCCAGGAAGCTCAGGTTACTCATGGCCTCCCTGGGCAGCCACCATCAGCACTGGGCATTGTGGGGATGGGCGCTTGGCAAAGGAGCAGTTTTTCTGGACGCTGTCAGAATTCTCTCCATGCCCCAGGCCCTTCTCACACGCGCTCCCCTGGCCCCTTCACCCCCACTGCTACTGCTCTCCAAGGGGCCTCCGGGCCCTGATGCCTAAAATGCCTAAAAGGCCAGGGCACACCAGGCATCTCCTGCACAGGACCCTTTAGCAGGTACAGAGCCACTTCCTCCCCTCCTGAGAAACTCTTAGGAAGGCCCTCCCCAGACAGATCTTGGAAATGATTAATCTCTCAGATTAACCGAATGGGCTCAAATATAAAAATATTTTTAAAAAACAGTAGGGTCGTTAAAGAGTGACAGATTTAAGCGCCATCTGGGCTCGCTGGTCAGGGTGGCGCAAATTCCATCAAACGGCTGAATGGTGCACGAACTGAGAATCCCATCTGTTTTATCTAACATGCATCCATCCAACAGTTTGGCCATTTTGATGTTAGAGTTGTTGAAATAAAACCATGGCCGTGTAATATCTCCCTAAACTCCCAGAATGCAAACGGACACTTGGTGATCACAATGGACAGCAGAGATGAAGCTCGGCTGGATTTCTAACAGTGGCCTCGGTGAAATTCTAAATAGACTTCGTTTCATCAAATAATTATTTCCCCACAGTTTTATTTATTTTTTAAGCCCTTGGGACTATAGGTGGCAACTTTTTTTAGGGTTAACCTGTGCAAGTTTACTTAAATTTTTTTTCCACTGATAACTCTATTAAGAGTTTGGATTGTGGATACAGGACTTTTTGTTTTATTTTCCTTCTTATTTTAAGCCACTTTCCTCTGCTCCCCTCAACCAAAATATCCTAATGAAAATATCAAAATATTATCATGAAAAGTATTCAAAACTATCACTTAGATGATTTAGATTACTCTTAAGAAACATTGATTTTTTCTTTCTTTTTTAACAAGTAAGGGTTTTCCTTCTTTTTTATAATTGCTTTTAATCATTAGCATTTTGGATGGTTTCCCTGTCTGGCTATGCTATAATAATTCTCAGAAATACTAATCACATTTTCCTGTACTTGATTACAGTTCTGTTTCTGACAATGAATTGCTCCAAGCAAATACACAGCCACCTAGTCTTTAACAAGTGTGTGCATGCATGCGATTATTATTTTAAAAAATATATCTTGGGCACTTTGAGATTGAATGTCTTTTTAAAAATTCATTTTTTAACCAGATTACCCTTTAACTAGAAAATATTCTTCAGCTGTAAGGTGATTATAATTTTAGTCTTTAAAAATATGGAGGAGATAATTTTCTTATTTTATGATAAATATGCAAAGTATTACCTTATTTTGTAGACACATGAAAATAAGTTATTATAAAACAAACATTCATGCAATTGTGCACATAAAAAGAGACTACACATTATCACATGGTTTTGTTCCTATTTTTCTCATCTCCTATAGTATCATATAGAATTAAAACTTCAGACCCAGATTTGTGTTTTCTAAAGCAATTTCACACACCAAATATTTTTCCAAAAACAGATTTCCCTGGTAACACAAAGCTGACACTACATGGCATATTATGAATATATGTGCATTTATCATTTCGGCATCTGTAAAGCCAGGATAATAATATCTTCCATAGAATTCTTTCAAAGATTATCTGCAATAATGTTTGTAATAGTGTATTAAAACAATGAATTATTATGTAAAGGTAAAGTACCTTTAGTGATCATATTAATCATTTAATATTCTTATGGAACAACTCCTGAAAATCAAAACATTCTTTCTCCAAATCTCCCTTATGATTAAATAAAGAAGCACATTTATGTGGATTATTTTTAAAATGAGATTTCACAACTGGCTTTCAAGTATCTACTTCAAAGGAATGACAAACATATCAGAAATAAATAATTTCTACATTTGAAAATTTTAAAATACAAAAGTAAACAGTCAAGTTGTCAGGCATTGTCCTTGCATCTTTTCTTGTCCTAATGGGTACTGTGGCCCATTCAGAATTCTAAGAGCACGGAGAAGTCCCGCCTGGGGAGGCTGGGCCCAGAGCCACTTCAGGGGCAGGCTCCTGGCTCAGTGACTTGTGTCAGTGACTGTCAGTGATCCAAAAGTAGAATCAATCTGTTAGGTCACTACTAAAGCCAATGCTGGAATCACTGACTTTCTTTTTTTTTTTTTCCTTTAGGTTCAAAAAATAAATCATAAAGAGAAATAATTTTTTGAAGGATAAACGCTATTTATAATGTCCTCCAAGAGAAAATGGTGCCGATTACTAAAGTTTCATTAAATTTGAGATCTGTCCCTGCCTGTGTCACCTGCAACAAAAGACATGGGTCCCAGCCACAGGCACCCTTTGCCTCCACCGCCCAAGCCTGCAATAGGCTCTGGAGTCAGCAAAAGCCGGACAGGAGCTCTCAGAGCACAGCGTTGATGAGAATGGCACAGCTCAGGTTGTCCCTGAGAGGTGCCAGCTGGCTTCTGCACAAAGGTGACAAGCTTTCTTTGTCTGCTGCTAATCCCTTTGGCTTTCTTAGGGTCCCCAAGTCATGCAGATGTGCCCCGGGCACTTCCATCAGTGGACTCGGTATTAATGTGTGGCATCGATGCTGGCAGTGTGGTGCCCACACCCCCAGGGGTACCCCCGATGGCACACCTGGTGCGTTCCTCCAGTGGACACACCACAAAGAGTCAGTTACATTTGGGCACAAGACAGCTCTGCTGCCCAGCGGAGGCATGTGAGGGCCAGGGGATGGGGGTGGGCGGCGATGTATGCTGTGGGTAAAAATGACAAACAGCTACGAGTGACAGAGGACTACCACAGAGACATTCTTCCTCAGCCAGGTAAAATGCCCCTAATCAAGCAGCACACGCTCAGGGATGCCAACCGGAAAGTGCTATTATTTATACCCGTGCGTGGGGCTAGTATCAAATGACACCCTGTTTGCTCCGGTTTCATACATTGTTCAATCAATGACTACCTATCTTTAGGGCTTAGAAAGTAGAAGAAAATATTCCCCTTGTGGTTTCCCTAGGTAGCACAATGTGAGCTGAGAGAGGGGACAAGCTCCAATTGCCCCGTTTCATGATAGCACACACCTTGACAAATAATCATATTTTGAAATCACAGCTCATTAGCTGTAGCTCACTGCTTGTATCTGGGTGTATTTGAGTAATTTTATAGAACCTTGGTTTTTTTTTTTTTTTCAAGAAGTTCACAGTCCTACATGTTGCTTTAAAGGTTTTCTTTGTTCCAGCAGTGACCACCTCAGATCTCAGCACTATACTCATAAAGATCCTGCATAGCAGCACCTTAAAAAGAAAATACAAGCAATAAAGCATATGAGAAAACAAAATAAGGCCAAGACAGAAACAAGGACAATTCCTGCACAACCTAAAAACTACTTAATTCTTAATAGCACAGTATCTTACTATCTACCACTCAAGAGAGAACGGGGAAATAGCTCAAAAATATGATGTACTTTATAAATCACTAGCAGGGAGTGGCAAAGGGTAAAGTAGCATCACCTATTTCTTAGACTATCCCATAAATCTGTACTTCAACACAGGATAGTTTTTCAAATTTGTCACCATCGTAGAAATAGTAGTGAAAAAAATAAGTTTTGTTTTTTTTTTTTTTTTGTACTGGAGATCGAACTCATGACCTCGCGCTTGCCAGGCAGGAACTTAATGCTGCTGAGCTAAATCCCCAGTCCCCAAAATAAGCCTTCTTCTAAAAATCTTTATTTCTGGCTTATTATGATTATTGGCTGACAATGTCTTAAAGACCTAGAGCACATAAATTATTTTTTAAAAGCACAAATCAACAAAATTGAACCAGTGTTCTAAGGTCAGTAGCTTATCTGATTCTCTCTGTGACACTACAGGAGAATCAGAACCTATTTCAACTCAAGATAATTGAAGAAATTCTATCCTCCCCCCCCCCAAAAAAAAAAACCCAAACCCTATCAAATAGTTTGTGTCAGATTTTCTTAAAATGACTATGAGTGCTAACATAAGAGTCAAGCTACTAACAATCACACAGCACAATCGTATCTGGGCTGAGATGCATCTTAAATGATCCCAAACTTCCAAAACTTCTTGGGCCTTTGAGCAAAAGCATCATAAAGCAAACGACACCCGAATAAAACTCTTTCAAGGAACAAAACAGCAAGGAAAGGTCAGGGAGCACGCAGGTCAACAAAGTCCTTTTCCCCTGCTTTGGGGTCGGGCTTCCCTCCCGCACTGATTGGTCTCCCAATAAATTCCACATTAGCTCCTCCCTTCAGCGGTGGCAGGAACACTTGAACTGCCTTCTCCGCCACAAAAGTTGAGTTTGCTGATTGGGCCTGAAACAAAGGAAAGGCAGCGGGCACAGTTTATAAGGGCGCAGGGGAGGCGGCTGGGCTATTGTGCTCTGAGGGCATCCACAAGCTGTTAATTCTATTTTAACATCGTTAATAAGACTGTTAACACATCAGACTTTGTGTAGGGATCTTGAAAACATCAACAAACTATTAAATGACCCACCTGAAATAAAATAGCAACCACTTTGGAAAGCATCAAAATCATCCTGGGGTGGGGGGAACATCCCTAACGTGGAAAAAGGGACCATCTTACTGTCGAATGTGTCCAAATACCCCAGATTCTTACATTTAACACACTTGGAACTGCCTTTTTATTACTTGGATGGTCTCATCTTCTATTGAAAGGTTTTCAAAATAAAGAAGTTATACCAAAACGAAATCACTGCCATGCACATAATGAAAAAGAATGTAAGGGTTTAATAAAATATTTAAAATGAATAATTAGCCCGACGTACATCAACAAGAGTTTGTTTTGCAAGAATAGGAGAATGTTTGATCTCAGTCTTTAAAGAATTAGGAAAGCAATCCATCAGAGAAGGGAAATTTTGTACTCATACATCAAGAAACAAGTAATTTTGGTGGGAGTAGACAGTTTTTATTCATGGCTTAAAGGACACATAATTTTCTGAAAATTATTTTACTTTTTTCTCTTCTGCTTTTCTTAACTTTAGGGCTTAAGACTATTTAAAGTAAGAAATATTATGCTTAAAATTAAGGACACTAAATAGCTCAGTAATTAACATTCAATAGTCAATATTGTTAAAGAAGAAATTGCTTCATTTGAATTTTTTTGGTAATGAATGTTTTGCCGAACTTTTTTTCTCAGTTCAAATAGTCTACTTCTTATAGGATGTTGTACTAACACTCTTATTACTGACATTTAACTATTTTTTTTCATGTAAGGTAAAACAACTCAAAAATATACTATGAGGACTTTATAATAACATTTTCAAAAACAACTTTTTAGGCACTGCATGCCTCTAGATCTAAAGACTAAAACATTCTAAGACATTCCAGATGTGGCTTAAGGAATCGATTTCCCAACAAACTTAACACCTATAATATGCATTTATTTGTACATGCTTATTTTAGATATCCATGCCTGGGACTTAAAGCAATAATTATTTAGTATGTTTCCCAGGTCTGGTGAGGAAAAGTTAAAAAAAAAAAAAACTTGAGAAATTCAAACAATCGAATCACACAGCAGAGATCTATAGTTTTTAGAAGAAAGTCAACCAAGAATTCTGGGGAACTTAAATATTTGGGCACATTGAGTGTGGCGGTTTGTAGGTGGCAGGTGGTGAGTCAGGACTTGGGTTGCGGTGACGGCACCCACCGAGAGACTTCATAGAGAAGGACATTAATCGGAGAACACAGAGCTATAAACTTATGGGTCAATGTGGTGGCGACGCCAAATGCAGTTCCCGCATTGCACACAATACGGAGACTGTGTTCTCTGCAGGCCAAGGGACCAATGAGCAAAAGCTGGTACAAGGCCTGGGGACTCGGGGCGACACAGCCCGTGAAAGCATCAATCACCACGCATTTCTAAAAGTGGAAACCGAGGCAGTTACCCTGAAGGATGACCACCGGAGGAATAATATTTGGCTACCACTGTTCAATTGCCTTTCCCAAACACAATGCCGGGCTTGTTTCTCCGGCTTCCTGCAATCTTTCATGTTTCAGATACACACATTTCAATCCAAGTATTTCAGTTGCCATAACAACTTCATAAATTTGTTCTCAGATGTCCTTTTTAATCACGTCATTTTTAAAAAGCTGGATGCTTCAGTAGAGTGCCTCAATTTATTCTATTCGCACCTAGCTCAAGAGGGGCCTGGGATTTATTTCTTTTTCTCAGACACCTGCAAATAATGACACTGTCTCTTTGTTGGCCAAGGAGATTCTTTTAAAGATGTGTTTGTGTGTGGCCCGATTATCAAGTTTTTAAAAGCCAGGTGATAGAATGCCCAGAAATCGCCCCACAGCTCACAGAAGAGGCTCTGCCGCTGCTACCCCGGCCTGGGCAGCAGGCCCCCCGCACAGAGCCACGGCTTTATTTCCAGATATCAATTATTTATGCTGCCAAACAGGTTTTTGATAGAATGTGGGCAGTTTTAATTGGCTTCTGGTGACTATTACTGCACGGTACCTTTAAAATATCATCTACCTTTAGACGAGAAAATAAAACTATCCTGATTCGTAACAATCTCCAAAGCATGCATTAATTTTTAAGCTACTCCAGGATGTTTTAGGATTGCAAGCCAATAAAGAAGAAAAGCCTAGGCTCCCTGGCATCATTAAATAAATGACTTTTGCCAACGTCAACAACCGAACAATGGAAAACAGGACGCCACCAACAAACGGACTGGGGGTGTCAAAAATTCAAGCCGGGCTTTTTGCATATGTAGTGAAACCAAGGCACTTCCCACAAGTATTGAAATGCACAGATAAGAACACAAAAGGCCTCTCGGGGTCACAATGTGTGATTAAAACAGCAGATGGAAACCTGTGAAAGTCCACTTTAAACTTGAGAAATAAATGCTCAATGTAAAATCCAATCCGGAGTCCTGAAGCAATTAGGGAAATCAATGATTCTAGAGAGCTTTATTTTTTTTTAAAATTGTGTGATCACTTTGTTAGTTGAGAAATTTCTCAACTATATATTTATGTTTGGGAAATTAGAAGCAGGAAATACCATTTACAGCTTCCATCTGTCAAAAATTAAAATGCAGGCTGGATGGCATGAAGTGAGGTATCAGCAAAAAGTAAATACTGGGTATATTCAGGAAAGAGCATAAAAACAGATGTGGTATAAAAAGTTAGACCTTTTACTTCAAAAAATACTAAGTGATTAGTTCTTTACCACTGGGGGGGTCTCTTTTAATTATGTAAAAAGAGAAGAGAGGGGGCAGGATTCTTTACCTTTGAATACTAAATTAGGAAGCAGCAGCATCAAAGGCAGGATGAATCTGTTTTGCCTGAAAAATAGGCTTTGCAAGTCCTCTGCAGCAGTCCCGAGTTGCAAAAAGAGGCTCTGGTGACACCAACAGTCCCGGGAACAAAGTGCAGCCCTGCAGCAGGGTTTGGGGCCAGAGGAGGGTTTTTGTTGTTTGCTTTAAGGGAAGAGGGCTGTTTGTTTTTCCTTTACCCAAATGTATCAGACCTTTAGCAGAAGCTCTGCAGAGGACCTGTCTCTCAGTACGCTTCCTTCCTCGGCCTCTTCCCCCTCACGCCCCTTCTCCATTCCCCGACCCCGGCGCACGGGGGCCTCGCTGCCCGGGCAGCCAACTCCGCAGCAGTTTCCAAGGGCAGAGCTGAAAGGAGGGGAAGACAAGTCAGCATTGCTCGGTGGTGGCTCCGGGTCTCCACCCCAGTTTTCTTTCCTTTCTTCCCTCCTGCCAAGTGGAGAGGAGGTGGGGAGGAGGTGGGGTGCAGCCCGTCTGAGCTCTCTGGGTGCCTGCAAAGACTTGTTCCCCAGCGTGCAGAAGGCGAAGGTGGTCGTTATTATCGATAAGCAGCAGGTCCCCTCTCAAACAGACCCTGAAGCCGTCGGTGCTGGAAAAGAGGGTGCCAAGGCACAAGCGCTGTCCCCTGGGTCAGCGGGAGAGAAGCCTGCAGGCCCCAGACCACACCCCAGCTTTTGAATGCTGTCTACCTGACCTGCACCGAGCACGATGAGCCAGGCCCGGGCACCCGGGGACTGGGGAGGGCAGAGGGGCCAGAGGAGACAGCGCGGGGGGATGGGGAGAGGGCAGGAGACAGGAAAGGACTGTACCTCCTGACTTGGCTTCTGTTCCTGGGGCCCTGGGATGGGACGGGGAAACTGGAGGAAACTCGCTAAGATCACCATTTACAGATGAGTGAAATCAGGGCTGCTTCATTCACTCAATTACGAATCTTAATTGCTCAAAACAAAGCAGCTAAGTTTAGACAGTACCTCCAAGGCCCTCCTTTGCCTGCAACTTGCAGTCCAAAGCTCAGACAGTATTTCCAGAAAAATTAGGATCAAGTGAGAACTTTACCTTAATCTTCTTTGAAAAGGTTTACATTTTCCACCTCCCTATGACCAACTGGGTTAGAATGTAGATGACGTTACTAGACTCTGACTACAACCCATTTATTTTACTCATTTTTTTTTTTAAGACGATGTAGCATGGACTTTAATCCCCCCAAAAGCCTCACATCTGAATTAAAAAGAATAACATTACTAAGCAATGATAGGGAAAGTTTAGAAGGATTTCTGAAAGAGCTATCAAAAGACAATATTTGTATAGAATTTGAGCATTAGCAGCGGGCCTGACACAGCAAAACCATTGTATTTTCCACTAGTTTTGTTTTGCTCTATACAGCTGTGTTTTCACAGATGCAAAGCCATGTGTTCCCCACCAAAAGGTTTAGCCCTCCCTTCAGATGTGAATGCAGATCAAAGGTTCCAACGCAGAAATACAAGACCCTTTTCCCTTCGGAACATGTTTTTATTTTTCTGCAGTGGCTGCAAACCAGAATTTCCATCTGTTGCCCTTCTGCAGCGCACAGGTTAACCTTAGTGCTATTATCTCAGCAAAGAGGCCACAGGCAGGGCCCTGCGTCCACGCAGCTAGGGGAGAATCACTCAGGCAGGGGCAGAAACCATTTTAAGTGACTCGTAGACGTTGGTGATTTTCTTTAAAACATGAGAACCAATGGGGAATTGAAGATGAAGATGGGCACCTTCTTCAGGAGATAACAACAGTGACGGGGGACTTCTCAGTCTGTGTCTCCTTCCTGGCCCCAGGGATACACAGCCAGACGTTTGCACTTGGATTTTGGCTGGCTGAAAATTCTAACGATAGGAAATGATCTGACAAAATAATGTTTTCATCTTAAATACCTTACAATTTACCAACCCATCGTTTAGAAAAATTTTTTAAAAAGCCCCTTACCTATCATTCTTTTGTAATAACCCCCCTATTCCCAGGGTATGCTCCCTTTATGGAATGTACCCCAGAATGAGTGATGAGAGAAGCAAGTTTCCCTCCGTTACCCACTGTAAAAATGAATTTACTGCCATGTAAACATTTGCTTAGAACAGTGAAAGAACCGCAAAGCTGCTAACAAGCTTTGCAGCCTTTAAAGGTATTTTGCCAGGGTTTTAAGATCGCTAAATATGGAGGGAGTTAAATGAATTAGAAAAAGGCATATATCTGCCCATCTACGCATCTGCAGAAGATCAAGAGGGGTTAGAGGGATGAATGGACGGAGACGGTGACAGATACAAAGCTCTGGCGGGTCCCTGGTGAGACGTTTACGTGTGTCAGGGACTGGTCCGAACCCCAGTGTGTGAGTGCCATCTAGTGGCCGTCCCAGAACCGCGCCCTGGTCTTGGCGCCCACAAACGCTCCAAGGCGAAGGCCTCCCTGGCGCGGGACACATCCCGCCCCATTCTGGCTCACTCCAGCGCTCCCAGCCCACCTGCTCAGAAACTGTAGCTTTTTGGACCTAACTACAAATAAACTAAAAAGGCAAAACGTTCAGAAAATAAATCAGGAAGAGGGATGAGCCCAAAGTGGGGTAGGTCTAGCTACCAAGGACTTGTGATTTCACAGATCTGCTAAGGCTGCCAGGGAGTCTAAAAGGTGTTTTTGTTTCTCTGGTTCATGTTTTCTCTCTCTCTCTCTCTCTCTCTCTCTCTCTCTCTCTCTCTCTCTCTCTCTCTCTCTCTCTCTCTCTCTCTCTCTCTGTCTCTCTCTCCCTTTCCCCTCTCCCCTCTCCCCTCTCCCTTCTCTCCTCTCTCTCTCTCTGGGAGATAGGACCTTCCTGTGTAGTTCAAGCTGGCCTTGAACTCATTATGCAGCCTACACTAGCCTCAAACTCACAGCTATCCTTCTGCCTCAGCCTCCGGAGTGCTGCAGCCCCCTTGCAGGTGGTGCAAGCTGCAGGGTGGGCCAGCCCACCGAGGTGGGGTCACTAACTGGGAAGAAAGGATACCGCCCAGCTCTACCAGATACACCTCCTTTCCTGCGGTCCTTCCCTGGGCTGGAAGACCAGAGATGACTGACCTTGCCCTCAGGCTCTCCCAAGAGAGGCCACTGCCCTGTCCTCCTCCCCAGTGTCTTCTGCATGCAGCTCTGGAAGGCATGGGGTCCCCACAGAAACAAAACACCACACTGTGGCCCTTGGCCATTGCTTCCCTGGCCTGGCACAGTGGGAGGACGGTTTGTTTCATTGTACTGGGTGGGGATGGAAGCCAGGGCCTTTTTAATTCAGCTGCTTGCCCTGGCCTGCCTGCTTCCTTTCTTCCTTCCTTTATGAGAGAGAATCTTGCTAAGTTGCTCAGACTGGGCTAGAACCTATGATCCTCCTGCCTTAGCCTCCCAGCGTGCTTTGATTATAGGCACATACACCATTGTTGGCTAGGAGGGCCAATCTTATGGTAAGACACACCACTGTCCATAAAAAAACAGGCTGTGGAGCAGATGTGGGCCCGAATCCCAGCTTTGAGGGCTTCAGCCTAGCAAGGCCCTTGCCTCCCTGGGTCTCTGCTCACCATCTGAGACAGGGCCCAGCCCACCTCTCAGAGCTGCCTTTGGTGTGACCAGGGATGCCTGTGATATGAGTCAGGCCGGGTTCAGACCCGGGAGACAGGGCCGCTGGCTCACCTGTGTGGCTATGGCCAGTGACTCCCACAGATGATGTGGCTGCCCATAGGACGGGCTTCTGGACAGGTAAGGCCCCGCATTCCATCTCCGAGCCTGGCACCAAGTGCTCTGCGACACAGTCACCTTTGTCCGAGCAGGATTGACGTCAGTGCTTTCTTTCTCCCTGTAACAAGCCAGGCTCTCCACATTCCACTTCCGCCTGCTGGACGGCAGCAAGGAGGACCCTTGAACATTTTGTTAAAATGTTACTTAATTTAAAAATGGGAGTCAGATTGGTGGCTCATGCCTGTGATCCCAGCACTCAGGAGGCTGAGGTAGGAGGATTGCCATGAGTTTGATGCCAGCCAGGGGTACATACTGAGATCAGGGCCAGCCTGAACTACATGGCAAGACCCTGTCTCAAAAACAAAAACAGAATCAAAAATAAAAACAAACAAAACAGTGTCATGCCCCTCCCTCTGGCTTCATCTTGGCTCGAAGGGGAGGCCAGGTACCCTGCCTCTTCTCAACACCCAATGCCTGGCACACAGCAATGGGCGACACAGGCAGAAGGTTTGGTGGGAGGCCCTGAGTCCCAGTGGTTCCTCCAAGTGGCACGTCAGCTCACACCAAGCTCCTTGTCTCAACTGAACCTACCACTCCTCAGGGTCCCCTCAGGTCTGTGCCCCAAAGGAATGGAATGGGTCCCCCCAAAGCCTATGTGGCCCCAGAGGACTGAGGGATGGTCTCAGGTAAGAGTCCCGCATGTCTGTCCTGTGTTTTGGGGTAAGAAAAAAAGAAATGATCTTTGATAAATTCAGGGCATTTGAGGCCTTTCTGCCCACAAACGTCAAACACATCTCCTAGATGACACATGTGTTATTGGACAAGCATCGATAAAATGGTGCCTGGCACACATCACCAGGGTGCCCACAACCTGGGCAGGCAGACTGAGTAGACAGGAGTGACAGTGCTGGTCTGCCAGGAGGTCCGGACTCCTGCAGATTCCAAAGCAGAAAGGTTAATAAAAACCTACAAGAAGGAAAAAAGGAAAAAAAAAAAAAAAAAGAACCAGCTGGCTGTGGTGCTGCCTAGCTCTAATCCCAGCACTCTCAAGTTCAAGCCCACACAGACAGCTTGGCAACTTAGTGAGACTGTGACTCAAAAATAAAAAATAAAAAACGGGCTAGGGATGGAGCACAGGACAAAGGCCCTGGGTTCATAGCCCTGGAAAGGACAGAGCAGGACCGGACAGGACACAACAAGAAAGCAGACCAGAGACCAAAGGAAAACCAAGAAAAGGAAGAAATACCCACAGCCACTTCTTGTGCTGTGCTTGAACTGTCAGATACTCAAGATGAAAGAGACATGTGCAAGAGAAATGCCATTCACTGGGCTGTAACAGGACTGGTGAGGCCCAGCCAGAACCACCAGGTGGGAAGACACGGCCACTGCCACCTGCTTGGTGATGAGCCGGGGACAGAGGGTGCAGAGTCCCAGCACCCCCTCCCCTTCTGGCTGCTTTTCTCAGACGTCTTCTGTGTCCCTAGGTTATTGGCCTCTAGACACAGGCCCCTCAGCAGCAACCCGCTGTTCCATCCTGCTCTGTGACACTGCACATTCACCATGACGCTCCCCTTCTGGGCCATCCACAGCCACTGCTATCCACAGCTGCCCGCAAAGTGGCAGTCTAAAATCTCGAGCCACACAAGTGCCTGCCTGGCAAGGGCAAGGTCCTAAATTCAATTCCTGGTACCAAAATAAAATAAAATAAAATCTCAAGCCAGAATCCAAGGCCCCCACAGGTCAGTCTGATGCCACCTCCTGTCTCCCTCTTCCCTCCGCTGCCCCTTCAAACTCTGTTCTGAGAGGTCCTCCTTAGGCAGCACTGGGCACTTACACACCTGGGCCAGCCTCCGTAACCCTGGGTGACGGCATGTGGGTGGGCTGTGGTCTACATATCCATGGCCAGCTGGCTTGTCACTCTCTGGTGGCCCATGCCTGCATTTACTGCCACCTACTGTCACCTTTTAGGCTGTCTCCCCTGACTTGGACTCTTCCCACCTTCCCATCAGTCCCCCAGGTCCCTCCCCTACACTTCGCCCAGGAAAGGGCGGAGGGAGCCTGCCTGCTCTCAGGTGCAGATGTGACTCCACGTAGGGTGTGGGTGGCACTGCCAGGACATTCCCAGCCCTTCCCACCTCGTCTTCCAGTCTACTGTGTTCCCCACACACAGGGCCTCCAGGTGCTGGCTACTCGGGCTTTGCCTCCATGCTTGGTAGTGGTTCCTGTGTTTTCCTAGAGAACGTCCTGTCCCGCTGGGGTCCCAGTGAGCACACCAGACAGGCACACCGGGGCACCTGTGGTCCACACACGGTGGGCTCCGCCTGTGGGGTACCGGCATTGGTATGGCTGCTTCTGCAGGAATCCCTCGCCTGCCCTCCCTCCCTCCCTGCAGCTTCCGGTCTCTGAGTGACCACCCAGGTGCACTCTGTCCCCCTGGGTCATCAACCTGAGCAGAGTTAGGGACCACTTGTATGACAACTCCACTTGGATCAAAGCCTTTCGCCTGAGCAAGCCGGGCTTGCAGCTTAGGATCAACAGCCTTAGCGGACAGAGCCCTATTTCATTCGAAAAGCACTTAGGCAAGAAGAGGACAGGAAACAGATAATGCGCAGGTGCAAACTCCCTGTGATAAGCGTGACCACTGCGCATATTTAAACTGTACAATAAACTTAATTATAACAATGTTTAAAATGTTTCTCACACACACACAGAGTACTTAGTCAGTCCTTGCCATGAGCGCGGTACCAAGCTGGTGCTGGGCTTTCAAACCCGCGAGGGAGCAGCTCCGCACCCGGGGGGGCTTCACTGAGCCCCGACAGCGCAGGGTACCAGCCCAGAGACCACGCGAGCTCGGCGACAGGAGCACGGAGCAGACGTCATCCCAGACCCGGTGATGTCTGATTAGCAGACATTACCACATGGAAGATGGGCAGGGGTCCAGCGGGCAGGGGGAGCAGTGTGAGCCCCGGAAAGAGCCAGAGGTCAGCAGGGTGCCTTTGCGACATGAGTGTACATGCGCGTGTGTGCGTGGAGGGGGTGCAGGGACCTGGGACGTGATAGGGCCACTCCAGGAAGGTCGCAGAGGACAGTGCAGGAGCCCGCTCCTCAGGCTGGGGGCTGCGAGGATCTGGAGACCCAAGCTGGGCCTAGGCGTTCTCCAGGGTGTGCAGACCCTACTCCGCACCCCTCCTCCGGGGCCTCTCTGCTTGCTAAGGCTTTGGGGCACTCCACAGCACATCCGGCCAAATCAAGACTCGTCTTCACCGTGAGGTTAATGCCATCGTTTCTGTCTCTCACGGTAGTAAAGGTAAAGGGAGAGAAATACCTGAGATTTCCTTTTTAGTTTCTTGTTTTGATTTGTTCTGTTTTGATTTGAGACAAGAGCTCATCATGCAGTACAGCTGGCCTTGAACTCACTATGTAGCCAAAACTGGCTTTGACTCGGGGCAATCCTCCTGCCTCAGTCTCCAGAGTGTTGGGATTACAGGTGCGTGTACGCCAACACACCCGGCCCACCTGCTTCTGAGACTTCCATACTGCCTTTTTTGCATCCCCTCTTGAAAATGTTCTTTGTTGTTGTTATTGTTTTGTTTTTGAGACAAGGTCTCACTACCCACGCAGTGTAGGCCGGCCCAGGGTGTCAATCCTCCTGCCCCACTCAGCCTCCAGAGTGTTGGGACCATAGGAAATCGCTGCTACACCCAGCCTGTTTCCTCCCTGGAAAGCTTCTTTTTCATGAAGAACCATACAGTATTTAGCAAATAAATCCTCCATCAGCAGTTCAAAATCTCCCCACCTTCTAGAGGCAAATCAGTAAGATTTGCCGAAGCAAAACAAGCAATGGCACTATGAAGGTCCACTCACTGAGGTCCACCTGCGGCACAGGGCAGCTCTTCTATCTCCATGACCTGGATTGTAAAGAAACTGCTTCCTTGACTGCACCTGGGCTCTCACACGAGAAACAGGTGCCAATTAGTCCCTGGGTGAGCGCCGGTCCCCTGCACGTGGCTGTCTTCTGCGAAGTCAGCCGGCGCGACCAAAGGGCTGCTATTAATAGCGCTACCAAAACCTGAATGGAAAACCTGAGCAGAATTACGTGTCTTAGGGCCCACTGGTGAGCGCTCAGAAACGGGACAGACTGCAGCGTGCGTGCGGGGACACAGAGCAAATAAATCACAGCGACAGGCCCCACTCGTGGGCGGTGCCGCGACCCGTTCAAATCCAGGCCCGCACAGTCTGCTGTCCAGGGAAAGTAAGGCGGGGCTTTTTCATTCGATTCAAGTTTTACATTTAAGCATCCTAAATACTGCTATTAATTTAGCTCTCCACTAATCATTGTGATTTTTTTGAGAGAATGAGCAAACTTATGAATGAAATATTAATAGAAACATGTACACGTCCATATGTTCAAGCAGAAAACATTTCAAAGTAAGTCTGATTTGAAGAAGTCCCATAACATGTAAGACTGCACTGGGGAAAAAAATGATATTCTGATGCATGTAAACAAAGAAAAAAAAAAACTACTAGCAGGGCATGGTGGCAAACTTCTATAATTCTCCTGTCTCCGGGAGGCTGAGGCAGGAGGACCAAACCTTTATTTTGAATCCACCTGAGGCAACTTAGTGAGATTCTGTTACAAAACTAAAAAGGGCTGGGCATGTACCTCAGTGCAAAGGCCCCGAGTTCAGTCCCAGTACTGAAAGAAAAATACCCAAAAAACTAACTAAAAAATCACTAGCGAAGCTAAATAGCTTTCCATTATCAGTGCAACAAAGCAATAAGAAAACTCTACCTTGTCACTGAATTAATTTGACCAGAACACAAAGTAAGCTTATAAAACATAGATGACAGTACAATCTCTTACCTCAGTAAATAACAATCTTACAGCAACTTTTTAAACTTTAGGTGCCTTTGCCCATGTGACTGGCTCTGGAAGTTACAAAGGTAAGAAACAGCAACCCAGCAGCCCCCCACACAGACTGCCAGCATCATACACTGACTGTAAGAGAAGTCACAGAAGCAAGGCTGACAAGAGCACCGTTTCTGAATTCAAAGAACAATGGGCTATTCGTTTTGGCATTACATAAGCATTTTACCTACACTCTCTTTTTAGAAAACGGGTAAAATTCAGGAAAGCTGAGCCCAGGAAGGCTGACACATATTTGGAGCCTCTCTGAACAATCAGCGGTGATGAGATTTTTGTCCTCGAACTTGAAAGTTAAAGGCACCGTCCTGCCAATTGTGAGATGCCCTCTCCAACACAGACCACCCACAACTGCGGGTTTTCCATCTGGTGAACGAAACAGACAGCTCCCTAATTATTTTTAAAAAGGATTTTTTTCCCCCTTAACATACTTTCTTTATTTGTCTGTGACCTGGAACTTAATGGAAAACCTGGTGCATGCCAACTTCATTTCTTGTAATGAAACATCCTATTTTATTGTTTAAGCTGGTGGGTTTTTTTTTAAGGCTCTAAGATAGAAATTATTACCCTGAGAGCCAACATACCAAGCCACCAAGACAATTCCACCCAACAACTGTTTTCTCTGAACACAGAATATCTTGTTTAAATATGAGCCACTGAAATTTTCTCTCACAACCAACAGGATGGAAATAGGAAAATTATTTTCAATCCTTCTCAACTGGGCACCCATACTGCTAGTGTCAAAATCTATGGCTTTTCCAACAAGATAGCCACCTCTGCCAAAAGCATGCTCAGAAATGCCAACTGTAATTAAAATCTGGCACCTGTCGTGGGCACCAAATTTGTGTCTAATATCTCCATGTTGAAATGTGTCTCAGCTCAGAGAGGATGCACGATGCTTCTTGCTCTCTGCCCTTTGGAAAAACACCCGAGTGGAAAAATTGACAGCTGTTATCCCGAAAAAAAATTTTTTTTCATCTTTAACTATCCTAAATCTTCCCTGCGTTTCTTTCTCTGAATCTGTTTTGTTTAATTAGTCCCAAGAGAATCAGCATACATTGCCTGCACACATTTTAATTTTTAGGAACCTCCGGAAAAATAGGCTCTGAAATAAGTTCTTCAACCATAGAGTTTTGCTGGGGGGCGGGCAGTGTGACAAGATGGGTTTCCCAAGGGTTTCCATGCTACACAAGTGGGGAGCTTCTAGGGCTTCCCTAGAAGGCTTTTTGGAGCCATAAATCTGCATGTGTGTGTGCTGCACACTAGGCACCTGCTCTACCACTGAGTTACAGCCCCAGCCCAGGGCCAGTGGATCTTGATTTCATGTCTCAGTCCCCTCACTGCTGTCTACCTCCAAACTTGTGCCCCAACTGCTAGTTTGTTGAGCCAGGACTTTCAAAATCTTACTACAGGTTTTGCATTTGCTTTTTGATGTCAAAAACCTAGGGCTGGGGATATAGCTCAGTGGTACAATGCCAGCCTGCCAAGCGTGAGGTCATGAGTTTGATGCCCAGTACCAATAAAAAAAGCAATCATCTTTGAGTCTGTCAAATTCGGGACGCCTAGGTCTCCTTTGGTGGCACTGGGGCCCTGTGTGCACTTTGGAAGGTTAAACATATCACACACACATTCTTAAAGGACACAAAGGCCAGCCTACTAGATGCCCCACAGCAGCCTACCAAAGAGGAGGGGGCCCTGGCTGCCCCACTTACCACAGCCCCCAGCACCTACAAGAGTGTCCAGCACACAGGCTCTCAGCCCACATCCTGGGAGTAGCAGCTGCCCGAGCTGGAATGAGCTCAGCTTGCAAAGAGCTCATTATATCACCAGCTCTGACCCACATCACCTCCACTGCTGGGAGACTCAGAAATTGTCATCAGTGTGGAAAGATGCCCTTCTCCCCATGCCCAGCAAGGCCCAGACCTAAACTCCCCCAGGCTGATACACCCAACTCTGTGCCACCCCAAGCTTTGTTGGAAATGAAAAGGAGAGAAAGGAGCATTGCAGACCACTAGGGATGGACAGACAGACAGACTTACTAACACTGCATAAAAGCAGTGCCAAATGTAGACCAAGGGCCTGATCAAAATATTTCACTGAGAAGAATTTTTCCCAATGGGAGAAAGCTTACAAATGACAGGCCCTTGAGGTACCTCATAAAAACCCAATGATCCCCGCCATGTCCCTGAGGGCTGATACTTGTGGACCATGTTCACAGGAAAGAGAATCCTACATCTAACCCAGGAACTTCTCAGCCACAGAGACCTTGCCAGCCATTCACCATGTCCCACACTGCCTTAAAGAATGGTGCATCCAGACCAGAAATTCCTCTAAGGAACATTTTCCAAAAAACCTGTACTGCATCTTATAGAAACCTATGTCTTATATTGAGAACTCTCCCCGCCAATACACACACATCCCACATATAAACAATTTCATAAAGCAAAATGTGTGACCAACTCCAGACAGCACAGTTGCTAGTCTATTATAGTTAATCTTTTTAATTAGCCAAATAAATTTATCTTACAGTTCACCCACAGGATGAGGACCACAGTGGGTGTTTTGTTTTGTTTTGTTGTTTTGTTTTGTTATAGTACTGGGGATTGAACTCAGGGGTTTTTGCACTGAACTAAATCCCCAGTCTCTATTATTATTATTATTATTATTATATCTTTGGAATAAACTATCCTGAGCATCAACATCAACATCAACATAGTTGCCTCAAGGCCTGAGAATAAGTTAAGGCCCAGAGCAGGTGAGGGACAGTGTCCCCAGCCCCAGGCCCCTCAAATGTCCTGAGCAAACTCCCTAGGGGCTGGGGCGTTGTGACACTCCTGCTGTCCTGAGATGGTGCTAGCGGAGGCGAAGAAGTGTCCAGGGACCTGAATCGCTGGTGTTCAGCCGTCAGGCCGAGGCTCACTTCCCGAAGTAGGGCAGGTGGGAGACTTGGAAGCCGCGGTGACCCTGGACAGCGCAGCTGACTCAGATCGCGTGTTAGACTCAGGGGCTCAGCAAGGGAAGCCCCCCCGGAGGAGGATGGTGCGAGAGTGGCCAGCTGGAGCCTCCAGTCCCGCGCCAACCAGGGCCAGCAGCGGCCCCGCTGCAGGAGCAGGAAGGAGGCCCGCGCTCCCGGGCGGTGGAGGCGCAGCAGGAGCGCTGGCCGGTGCGGCTGACAGTAACAAAGCCCACCGGGAGTCGCGGGTGGACCTGGTTCCAGAGAAGGCTGCGCTGCATCTTCTTCATTCTGCAGGTTCTGAGAGCGCAGCCGGGGCTGCTGGTCTTCGTCCGCTGCCTCAAACCGGGCCGGGTGCTCGAAGTGCAGCCGCTCGAAGCAGGCGACCCTGCTGGACTTGGGCCCAGGACCTTCATCCTCCAGGACAGCACGAAGTCCACTTTGACACTGAACTGGGTCAGGCGCCACTCCTGGTCCCACCCGCTCAGGCGCCCTGGGCCAACACCATCTGCGCTCGACATCCCGGCTCCTTTGTTTTTATTTATTTTGAGATGGGATCTTGCCAAGTAGCCCAAACTGGGCTTAAACTTGTGATTCTCCTGCCTCAGCCTCCTGCAGTTCAGGAATTCCAGATGTGCATCACCATGTGACCAGAATATACACAAAGAGTACAGGTGGGGAGTGGTGGCTAAGGGCCTGAGTATCTGCAATTTCAGACTGAAAGTCAAAATTATAATTATAAACAAACATGAAGTGAAAGCAATTTCCTGCAACTCTCAGAAACCATGTACTCCTCGGTTCAGGCTTTCTACTTGCCTAAGCAATTCCTTTTTCTTTCTTTCCTAGCTTGTTGAAGATGTAGGTGTTGGCAGAAAAGCCAGGATACAGATAATTATAGATCCTCGATAACAAAGAGAACGCAAATCGCACTGATGAGAACCCTGGAGGTCTGTAAATTTAAAGCAACAATAGCAGCAGAGGGTCCGGCTGTTCTGCACTCAGGGCTCCGGCTCCAAGGCCAGGGGTGCACACAGCCCGCTGGCCTCTGGGTACACAACTGCCACCTTCCTCTCCAGAGCCAGTCTGCAGACTCCTGGGCACCATCCTCAGCAGCCCTGCCCAGTGAGCACTAGAGGCCAGTGTGTTAGAAATGAGCCAATTCTCAACCAGACTCCAGCTATGTGTCCAGGACCACTGCCCATGCTCCTGGGCCTGGCCCTGGTTGTCCCCAGGGTCCAGGGTCAGCCTCATGAGATGCACACACCAGCTAAAGCCCCATACTAAAGAGTCAGCATGCACAGAGCTGAGCCCCACTCCACCCAGCAAGTGTGGGCTTCCTGCCAAACCCCCCCAGAGCCCAGTGTGGTGGCACATGCCTGTCATCCTAGCACTCTGGGAGGCTGAGGCAGGAGGACTGAACGTTCAAGACCAGTCTGGGCAATTTGGCACCGTAGATCCTATCTCAAAATAAAAATATCTTAAAAGCTGGGGATATAGCTCAATGCTAAGGCCCCGAGTCCAATCTCTGGCACTGGAAGCAATGACAAAGCCCTAATGTCCATGAAGTGCAAATTATTCCCAGCTGTTTCTCAGAACCATCTGTCACTGTTTGAGAGCCTGAGGCTCTCAGGTGTCCTTCCTGCAGGTGAAAGACGTCTGTCCTCCTTGAGGGGTGTCCAATGAGTTTTTACCTCCAGACCACAGGGCTGCAGCTTTTATATATTTTTAATCTTGCTGGGGGAACCCAGGACCTTGTGCATGCTAGGCAAGTACTCTATCCCCAGCCTCAAAGTTTCATTTTAAAAGGTTTTACTTAACATTTCAAAGGGAAGAATGCATCAGTCTTTGATTTTTAATTCCTGTACCTTCTATCTTTTTTGTTGGACTATTTTTTAAAAAGTAAAGTGATTGAGGGGGTTATAATAAATAAAGAAAGCTGGGTATAGTGGCATGTGCCTGTAACCCCAGTGATTAGGAGGCTGAGGCAGGGGGATTGCTGTGAGTTTGACATCAGCTTGGGCTATACAGTGAGTTCAAGATCAACCTGAACTATGTAGCAAGGACCCGGTCTCAAAAATAAATCAATCAGTGGTAGAAACATATAGTGTAGATGACAAAATATAAACAGCTTTGATTCATTTGGATTCCCACTTTCATCCACTAGTAACTCAACTTACAATTCATCTAGATTGTAAATGAGTAATTATTCACATCTTAAAATTGGCAAACCATATTCTATGTCAATTAGGAGTTACAATAATTGCAAACAGTATGCCCGTAGGCTTGCATTGGTGATGGGGAAAAGACTCCACCAGAACTACTGGCAAGAATTTTCAGAGAACAGTTAGGTATCTTTCATATTTGAATTCATGTGAATATAATTCATAAAACCATAAAACTGGCCCATGAAAAATCTGTTAGAAATACAATCAGTGTGAAACAAGGCAAACCAATCACTGATTCTGTTACATTCTCAGGAGGCTGAAGCAGGGAGATTGCTATGAGATTTTAAAGAATGCTTTATGGATACAAATGAGCACAGCTCTGTAGCCACACGCAGGCTCTGGCTATCTGCGTCAGATTTACGTATAGGGGGCCTGCTGCCCATGAGAAAAGAGCAGGGTCAGGGCCCAGGAAGTGTCTGTCCCAGGCCTTTGTTTTCTAACTGCCCACCTCGGGGCTACTTTCACCACTGCCAGCTTTAAACACGCTCTCGGGTTTTCCTCAGATCCATGTCCACCTGAAACATGGTGATGTGTCCAACCTGCTGCAAGCACGTTCTGTGGGGAATATTCCTCCAGAAACAAAGCCGAACCGAGGGTAAGAAGGAGGAGCCTGTAGACATCTTCACATCTGCCAGCTACTCCAAGAACACTGAAGAGCTGGGCATGGAGGTGCTTGCCTGTAATCCCAGCACTCAGGAGGCTGAGGCAGGAGGATAGCTGTGAGTTCTAGGCCAGCCTGGACTACACAGTGAATTCAAGGCCAGTGTACTACACAGTGAGACCTTGTCTCAATTGAAAAAAAAAGGGGGGGTGGGGTGGATACTACAAGTGTTCACATCAACTGCTCAAAAGAATATTTCAGAAAAAAAAATCACACTTTTATATTTAAAATACTTTCCAATAGCCTTACCAATAATGGAAACTATTAAAAGCCACCAAACGTGGATTTAAATAAACTACAAAAAGGCATTTGTTTCCCCTAACACAGTAAAGCTAAGTGAAACACTGAAGATCATATTTTATGTTGATTAATACGCAAAACCTTATTGATAGTTAGCTCCAAAGTAAATGATTTTTAAAACCCATGAGACCAGCAAAAAATTTAAATCATTAAGTATTCCATTGCCCAGTCTATTAAATTGCCTTCTGAGAACCAGTAAGTGAAATAATTAAGTTGATAGGTGCTCTGAGAATAGCATGATTAAAAATCAAAAATAAGTAAGTTTACAACTACTTTTATTATATCAAAAGAGATTAAAACCAGATCATTCTAGGGTGGCAGCTCAGTGGCACAGCACTTGCCTGGCAAGTGCCAGGTCATGAGTTTGATTCCTGGTATTAAAAAAAAAAAAACCAGGTCATTCTAAACCAGGCAGTGGCACATGCCTGTAATCTCAGGGCTCAGGAAACTGAGGCAGGAAAATCACCAAAAATTCAACACCAGCCTGGACTACACAGAAGACTCTGTCTCCAAAAATCAAAAACCAACCAAATGAAAGATTATTCTATTTATTAAAAAAAAATTATTATTCACACTGACCAAGGCTTTTCCATGCTAGGCAAGCACTCTGCCCCAGAGTTCCAGCACTGGCTCCATTCTGTTTCATGGAAGCCTAAATGACCCAGAGAATATAATTTTCAAGTCTGTATATAGCAGTCACATATCTGGGACTTACTCACATGGCTTACTTATTTGCAGGTGCTCTGTCCACAAATGCAGCCAAATCATGTATGCAGACTATTCACCAATTTGTGATTCTAAAAATACAGTCACTTGGGTAGGCAGAAGGGGTCAGTTCTATGCTTTGATTCTTGTTTTTGGCTTTGTTACCTATAAATGTGCTAAAATAATTGCTAAGCCATGCGAGTGCTCCTTTAAGCAAGGCTGTAAATGTTCTAGGGCTGCATTTGGCCAAGTATTTATGGTGATGGTTACCAGTGTTGATGGAACGATGTGTGACTGAAGCACAGTACAATTATTTTGGCTCATTTAAAGGCTGGCATCACACAAAGGGCAATGAAATCTACAAAAAGCAACACACCCTGTGTGGCATTAAACAGGTATTAAACACAGCAGCCACCTCCTGGACAGCTCAGGTGACTCATGATGGCACCCCTTTCACTCTCAGAAAGGGTCCCGATTCTAAGTGTCCAATTTCAAGGCCATCCTGCTCATCCACGTGCAGATTCAGAGACTGCTGGGTTTCTTTCTGTTTTGGTTGGTTGGTTTTTGTAATACTATAAACTGAACCCAGGGCCTTCACACTGAGCTCTACCTTCAGCCTTTTCTTTTTGATTTTGAGACAGGATTATTCAGGCTGGACTCAAACTTGTGATTCTCCTGCATCAGCCTCCCAGAGTGCTGGGATTACAAGAGGGCACCACCACAACCAGTTTGATTGCTGGTTATCTAATGTCCTTTACTACCATCATCCTGGTCTTCAAAGTGAATGACTTTTCAAAAGGCCATGGATTCTGCCCCAGGGCGAGAACCATATCAGCGTTTCCTGAGATCTGTGCCATGTTGGAACTTGGGGCACCAGGAAAACAGGCAGCCAGCACGCCACTCTGGTAAGTGGCTGTGGTCTGCAAGCCACAGCCACCCCAGGGTGAGAACCATATTAGTGTTTCCTGAGATCCGAGCCATGTTAGAACTTGGGGTACTGCCAGCTCACCGCTCTGGTGGGTGGCTGTGAGCCTACCAGTGTGTGGGCTAAGACTCAAACATCCATGTCATCCCCCACCCCCAGCAAGTGAGAGCCAGAGATCTGAGCATGTCTTGCAAGTTTGACTATATGCAATATAGCAGATAAGGGGGGTTTTCTTCTGCCATCTCTTAGAAGGCAAATATTTTTATCTCTGCTTTGCTGTTCTGATCAATGGTATTGCTCTATTCAATACTCTGTTTTTATAATTTCAGTATTTCCTTCGATATTGCTCTACCTGATTGAAAGAACAACTATTGTGAAGAATACCAGATATACTATTGTACCTATTGCTGTTATCCCAGTAACCTGCTGTGAGGTTCTGTACCAATTTCAATGCACTGCCTCAATTGGCTTTGTCCTGTCTTGTTCTGCTATATTTTACTACCTTCAAAATAAATAAATAAACAAACATTTTAAAAAAATAACAACAACAAAAACAGATAAGGTACTGAGCAACCTGAAACATGATATAACTAAACAGATAATGGACTTTAAAAGGAGGAAAAGCAAGTGCTCTAAAGGATATAAACTGCATGCATATTTAAGTGTGTAGGATTGATAACCATGTTGCTAAGTTTTTATTGGATCATTGAACGGAACTGTTTGCAGCCTCACTGTTTGAATGTCTACTTTGTATGCTTTAATTTTGTAACTTGAACAACTATATCCAAGAAGACAATATGTAATGTATCAAAAAACAAAAAAGGCCATGGATTATGACCTAAAATTTAGCCTTGCATAAAAGACCAAAATAAGAGACCAGCAAGGCACAGCATGATAGAAAGACTCCAGCTTTGGAACAGGCCTCTTAGATCATTCCCCCCGCTTCTTGGTTCTGCATTTAGATATTAGGAGCCAAATACAGTAATTGGGGCTGGGGATGTAGCTCAGTGGCATAAGCACCTGCCTGGCAAGCGCAAGGTCATGAGTTCAATACCCAATGCCAAAAAATAAATAAATAAAAGGTATTAGGAGCCATATCAGGGATCAGGTCTCCTTCATGGTTCTACCATGGCTAAGGAACCCTGTGTTCTACTTTGTGTGTGGTTTGGCTGCCCCGGATCACAAGCTGGGAACTTCATTCTCAGGGTGCGCTACTCACAGGAGGGTGGGACATTTAAGAGGCAGGGCCTAGTGGGAGGTGCTTGGGTCACTTGGGGACAAGTTCATAAGGGATTATGGGACCCCATTCTTTTCTGGCCTCCACATTCTTTTCCACATTCTGGAAATGTGATCTCTCCCCTCTGCAGGGGCTGCCACCATAATCCCATGAGGTCCCAATCAGAGTCCAGGTGATACCCCTGACTCTCTGAACTGTGAGAGTCATCAGACAAAGCTGGCCAGCCTCGGATGTTTCGTTATAGTGATGGAAAGCAGACCCCTATCCCTTAGACAAGTAACTCGTCTCTCTTTTAGTTTCCTGCTTAGAAAAACACTGATAAATACACTTTGTCTCCCATGGTTACTGAGAACAATGAATGAAATAACACTGAAAATGCTAACAAAGTGCCCACGCAGAGTAAGCCCCCCATAAACATTTTGTTTTTATTTTTGTTATTTGATACAGAGTCCTGCTATGTGGCCCAGACTGGCCTTTAACTCATGGTGATGCTCCTGCCTCAGACTCTCAAGTATTGGATGACAGTGTGCGTTACCATGCCCAGCCCAAACACAGATTTTCATGGCAACTTTTCAACTCAGAGAACAGCAGTGGCCTAAGGATCAAGAATCTTTCCACTTCATCTTTGTACCTTTTTGTTTCAGGGACCATGCTGCGATTGGGTAGTGCCATCCTGACAGACTCTAAGTTTCAGTTTAAATCAGATGGTAGCCAGTGTCCAAGGTCTCTCTCACTAAGATTCCTTGCTGCCATCATGAACACAGCAGGCTGGGCCATGCAGAGAACCCAGATCCATTCATTTTTCCTGTTTTCCACGGATGCCCCCTGGAGAAGCAGCATTTTATCCACAGAGCAGCCAAGAAAGTAAGATCCAGAGCCGGCTGTGGACCCCAAGGAAGTCACATCTGCTACAATACAGGAAACAGCTTCCATTAAAGTTGGCCCTTTACAACCAAAGATCTCACTCCAAAAGTAGGGGGACAGGGAGGCGGTGATTCCCAAAGAACCCTACCTAAAGGAACTGCTGGTGGTGGGACAGCAGGGGGATGTTCAGGACATATCAGGGACCTCCCCTCCCCCATGGCCTAAACATTTGCTGGCTTTGCATCAGCTGGAGCTCAGCCAGACCTACCTGGTCCTCCCCACTTTCCAGTAGCAGGAGCTGACAAAGGATCTTTCTATAGAACACAAGTAAAGACCCTTTCTCTGTCCCTTATATCTCATCCAGACTACCCACCCTTAATCCTGGGATAGTACCATGAATCGTTCCCAGCATCACATCCTTGATTGCAGCAGCACAAACCCTAGAAAGTCCCACCTGTGACTGCATGGGGCTTTGGGGGGACATCCAGATACAAGTCATAACATTAGCATGTAAATTTAGAAAAAAACAAGCAAAGGTTTACTCTCCTCAAGGTAACATTAATACATATAAAGATGGTGCTTAGAGCCAGGAGTGGCCGCATTTCTGTCTCATGTTTAGTGGCTCACGTTTAGAATCCCCACACTTCGGGAGACTAAGGAAGATCACAAATTCAAACCCAACCTGGGCAGCTTAGCAATTTAGTGAGACCCTGTCTCAAAATAAAAAATAAAAAGGGCTAGGGATGTAGCTCAGTGCAACGTTCCTGAATTCAGTCTGCAGGGCTAGGGTCAGGGGAAAAGTCAGTACTTGCCATGTAGAAAATGCTCAAGAGAGTGCGTTCTTCCCAAGAATAAGAACAGGATTTGAGAGTGGGCAGAGGTGGGGTTAAGATCAGAAGCACAGGGTGATGGGGATGAGGGGGCTCAGCTGGAGCAGGAGGTCACAAAGGCAAGGTGAGAGAAAAAGAGAGGAAAAAAAAGGAGAGAGAAAAAAGAGAGAAGCCAAAAATAATGCCTTTGAACTAGGTAAGGTTCCATCACACACTTCCCTTGTTCAGAACTACTTTAGTGAAAACCTGTGACTTGGGCAGAGTCCACCCTGGCCAGCACTGCCCCAGCCCAAGGTGCCTGCCTCTAGCACTTCTCTGAGCCTGCCAACCCCGTGTTATAAGATGTGTTCTCCACAGAGGTGCAAACTCACTCTCTGCCCCTGTGAAAGCCTCCGGGATGACCATGTCCTGCAAATCATGAACATCAGCGCATGGGGACTGCAGAGGCACAGGGAGAAGGAATGAAATCCCAGGGTGAACCGGAAAGAGGCAGTTTACAGTTTCGAAGGACAGCACCCCTCTCAAAAAGGCAGTGACTAAGAATGGTACACACAGAGGTCGTGTGAGGGATGCCTGTCCCCCAAAGCAGAGGAGGGTTCGTGCGCAGCCTTGAGCATGCTGCTTCCTGCTTAGACATTGGGATTTGCGGGTTCAAGAAGCCCTGTGCAGTCCCCTGGCCACGCAGCCTCTCAGAGCCCAGGGTGGGGGCCTTTGTGACACCCCACCTGGAGGAGGTCCCACCTGGGCATTGATTGGAGCAGGCGCCTGAATGCCCTCACACCAGAACAGCGTCTCCATGCAGAGAGGCCAGGGCATTCTGAGATCCCAAGAGGATCAGTGTGAAATCTTGGGAAAGGAAGAAGTTTCAACAAGGAGTCCAATTCAAACAGGAGCCCTGAAAACGGAATGCCCAGGGCCCAGGGGCACAGTAGTTTATCCCAGCCACCTCTCTCTCCCAGCCCCATCCCATATGCACCCCACAGAAAGAAAGGACTTGGCATTGAAAAAGAGAGATGTTTCTGTTTTACAGATTTATTTATTTTTTGGTTTTGTTTTTTAGACAGGGTCTTGCTATGTAGTTCAGACTGGCCTTGAACTCACTATGTAGTTCAGGCTTGTCTCAAACTTGTGGCAATCCTACTGTCTCAGCCTCCTGAGTTCTGGGACCAGCTGAGATTTAAACACAGTACTTGCCAGGAGGCCCTGCCCAGAGCACCCTAGGTCCCCTCGTCTTTATGGTGCGTTCTGTACACTGCAGGGTGTTCCTGAGTCCTCACCTGATCTTCAGGTTTCTTCACACTTTAGGTGAAGGAACTGCTATCAGGATGAGCAAGACAAATGCTGGCAGCTGGGTTGAGCACCTCAGGGCCATTTCATTCCTACAGGCAGCCAAGAGCCTATCCCCTGTCCCACCTCAGGGCACAGGGGCCAAGGGGAAGCTGGTAATGCTTCCTTATCCCCTGGGCTCATGGGCTCTGCTGCTGCACACTTGCTTGGTCTGGGAATTCAGCACTGGTGACTCAAAGCAGCGGGCACGGAGAGCAGCAGCTGCTTCCCGGTGAAGCTGTCCACAATGGCTAGGACGCCCAGAACCATCAGCGTGAGAAACGCGCTTTCCGACTCACACAAATATTCACATCCTTACCCCTTGCAATGTTGCATGAAGGCAGAAACAGAAATAACACAGTCACAGTAATGAGAAGTCAATAACCAGCCATTGTACCCACCTTTTATAGACAGACTTGTAAGGAATTGGACCGCCACACTCCAGGACATATTTATGAATCTGATAACTAAGACTTTAAACTACATTACAAAATCATTGCTGCCCAGAGCCTGGTGCTCAAGTTTACAAGCCTGTTCTGCCTGTCTGCAGGCCCCCAATGCTTATAAACGACACCTTCCAGTGTCTTAAAGTATGAGAGGCAGCCAGTCCCGAATTCTCAGGCTGCTAATGGTTTCACATAAAATGAGCTCCTACAATTTTATTACCATCCCAGTGCAACCTCACAGGTGAGAAGCCACCAGGGAAAGGACGAGGACATGTCTTTTGCTCCTGGCCTCTGACTTTTGCAAGCACAAGGAATTGTTCCACGCAGTATTTCCAAAGATTGTTCCATCTCCCCAGGCTGTTGACTAATCCAAATGGGCCTACTGTGTCACTTAGGGAATCCAGGAATAACTCACCAATTCAGCCCTCTGGAGAGGGGAGTGATATGAATTCACTTCCTAAACTCACAGCTGTAAAGCTGATTAGTGACCCTTCCTATTTTTACTTGAGTGGTAACATTTGATGGCTAGCATTGTAGTTGATTGCACATGTTGAGAAATGACCACTGGACAATATTAAATTGCATTTTCCAATCAGATAAGCCAGACGTTGGTTTTGTACCCATACCCACAACACAAAGGTTACTGTTACCTGCAACACAAGAGAAAGGTCCTGGTGGCTCTGTAAACCTCCTGTATTAGTACTTGTATCTTTCTGTAAGTTTTAATGACACACAATTGCCAAGCACAGCAGCAATGAGCTCCTTTCAAAACAAAACAACAACTAGCAGCCTGCAAAACAGGGCCGATTACCAGGACAGAGACAAAAACCACATGGTCAAGTCTATCGAACTTTCTGTGACTATTTTCTCTCCCTTGAAAGTGGCTTATGGCAGGCTAAAGAGAAGTCTAAGATTATCTGGCAGCATCATTTCACCTGGGAAAAACAACCTAAACCATACATATAAAAAATAATTTCAATTCTCAAAAGCAGTCAGCTAATAAATGCTTATTTTTTTCAGTAAAACAAAAAAAGTAAAGTCACTTTAAAATGCTAAAGATATTTTTTTTAAAGTTTAAATATGGCAAACCAGTTTTAAAATTTTTTAAAAACTTCAAATTCAAATAAACCAAAATTCTACACAAATCGCTTATGTAAAAAAAGCTTCCCCCAAAACTCACTAAACTCAGCTTAAAGCTCACACACAAAAGTTCTTTTTAAGACGAAAGATCTTCCAGGATCATTTGTCATAGAGTTAGAAGTGGTGAAAACTAAACCAGCTGCCAAAAATTATTTACTTTGTAGCACAAATGACTAAGGATGTAACACCCAGTAACTGACCTGCAGAGAAAATGCCCTGTTAATTTATTCTGCATGCTTTTGGTTTTACTTTCTGTTAAAATAAGATTCATCACCATATGCAACCTATTCTTCATGGATTTTACCTTAATTGAGAAAAAGAGACAAAGGAAAGAACATAAGAAAGAGGAAGGAGTGAGGAAAAAGCAATTCAGGATTTCTGAGTCAAAAACTTTGAAGATTATGCCATCGATTACAGTGACAATGAAAAACACCATGAATACATGTTCCTCTAAAAGCACAGGATTGAAACTGGAATTATTACAACATTTGCATTACACTCAACATATTTTTAGACACTTGAGAGCTTTTGGACCTTTTCTGATGCAAAACCCCCAGCCCTGACACCACCACAGCAAACAGTGTGTAGAAAGCAATCTTTGCCCACCAGCCGGAGCTGGACAAGACAGAACCGGACACTGCTGCAAGGGTGTGACAACAGGAGCTGGCCTACTAGTCCCCAAATAGAGAGGTCCTTTGTAACCGGAGCCCTGGAATGTCATCTGTCTTGAATTACGTCCACCTGAGATGACCAATGAGGCCAACTACTGGAACTTGAAGACCTCACTTTTTTGGTAATTGACATTTACACTGTTTGAAGTTTCTCATTAAGCACTCTTAACAAACTAACTGCAGATGTAGGAAGCCAAGTGTGTAGGACTCAGAGAAAGGAAGTCACCTGAAGGCCGCTGCCGCCAAGGACTACTGAACTGCGGCGAGTACATCAGAGGTGAAGAGGGCCATCCTTTTGTCTGTTCCAATTAACTTTCCCAGTGTGCTCTGTTTGGCGGTGCTGGGGACAAACCGGGGCTTTGCACACGCTAGGTAAGCACTCTGTCACCACGCTATACACGGCCCCAGTGCCCCAGAGCATTCTGAATGTAATTAAAGTAAAGAAAGGCAGGAGGCTGAAGCAGCATGGTCTACACTGGCTGTATGCCCAGCCCTCTGCTACCGGGCACCCCACACCACACGATGCCTTCCTTCCTGGTCACTCCCATCAGATCTCTGCCCAAGCTGTTCCCTCTGCCAGAAACATGCTTCCCTTTCTTGTCCTCCCTTAAAATCTGCTGACTGGCTGGGCATGGTGGTGCATACCTGTAATCCCAGCACTTGGGAGGCTGAAGCAGGAGGATCACCATGAGTTCTAGGCCAGCCTGGGCTGCATAATGCGTTCAAGGCCAGCCTGGAGGACATAGAGAGACCCTATCTCAAATGAAAATGACAACAACAAGCCAAAAGAAAGAAAAGTCTGCTCATAAGTCAGTGCCCATCCCCTCTGAAAGTCACCCTGCCTTTGTACCTAAGCCATAGACATGCGCAGTTCAGTCAACCTTACTGAGTACGGACAGCCAGTGGAGGCGCCACTGTGCCCGCTGGGAGACTCAGAGACAGCCATGGTCACGACTCCTTCCAGGGTCTCCTGCCCAGCACCCACGGTAGACGGCGCACCGCTTAGAACGAGGCCACCTCTTACACGAGGCATCCTGAGGACCGACCTGTCCAGCCTGCACCTGACACAATGCTCCTGGGAATTTTCTTCCCTTCTCCCTTTGGGAATCATGATCAGAACCTGGGGGTCACAATCCTCATTTTTCCCACCAGCACTGGGATGGAACCGAGGAACACAAGGTGGCAGTCAAGTGCTCTACCGCCGAGCTGTGTCCCGGCAAGGAAGCCCCGTTCTTTCCAGGAGCACGGATGTATGCGCTCCGGTCCGAATCAGGAAACGGGCCATGCGTTCTCATACTTTTTTGACAACACGCTGTTCTCTTAAGTGTTTTTTCCCCACCACTTTTCTGCGCAATAAAATCAATAAGAGTTCTACAAGAAAACAGTTTTGTCCTCACTAAAATAAAAACCAAGTTTAAAAACATTCTAAGAAGAAAACCACATCACGCAGTAAACCATATGGCTGTGCAGATAAAAAGATGAGCTCTTTACCCCTCATTAACAGCAGTCTTGGAAATACAAACGTTTGCGCTGCTAAGTCCCTCAACAGTGTACTCATTAGCGAGGCACCTGTGTCAACAGCGCTGTTCGCATCTTCCTGCGAGGCCCTGTCTCTGGTGCCCTGATCCTCCTGGCTGAACAGCTGAGCGCCTTAGGAGGCGGGGAGCCCACACACTGCTCCGCCCTGCTGGGCCCGGCTGGTTGCTAGCGCTTAGCGCCCCCCGCAGACAGGAGCTGGCTCCAGGTCCAGCGAGTTAGCAGCCCCACCCAGTGCCAAGGATGGAGGAGTAAACACCAGGCAGCACCTGTCCTCAAGGGGCTTACAGCCCAAATGGCCTCAAGAGCCAGCAGAACTCTGGCCCACAGGCTGCAGGGGGAGCTGCCAGAGCAGGCCTTTCACAGCAGCAGCGCCCTGATCCAAAACGCGGGCCACAAAGAGTTAAAGCCATCACTGTACAGTGATGTTCCACACTCACAGCAGCTCAGGCGTGGAAGCGGTGGCCTGTACGGCATCAACACATGAATAGGTAAAGAAAAGACGCTATTTACACACAACGGAGTACTGCTCTGCCATAAAGAAGGATAAATGTTAGTCGCAGGGAAATGGATGCACCTTGAGACCATCACGTTAAGTGAAATAAATCAGATACACATGCTTGAATATCACGTGGTTTTGCTTACACAAGTAACCCAAAGTATCAATAAAGAACAAAGTAAAAGGTAGATAACAGGAGACCGGGAGACAGAACTTCTGAAAATGGGAAGAGGACCAAGAGGTGGAAGGAGTGGTAGGACATGGGCAAGAGTCGTAAAAAGTGATGAAGATGTGAGATGCGCATGTGCCAGCTCCAGATGCAGTGTAGTCATTATACACCGCAAACACGGGCCACTGAGGACGACCTTGGCCAGAGCAGGCAGATGTGCCGAACACCAGGGGTGATCGTGGCAGGGCTGGGTTGAGGGAAAAAACAACAACAAACGGCAATTTCAGGATAACAGTGGACACTGCTTTGCTTCCTCCCATGCTGGGAGGGACGAGTCTCTCTTGCGGAGGGCTGGAACCCAGAGCCCGGCGCCGGCCAGTCCAGCGCTCCGCCGCTGAGCTTCGCCCCAGCCCACACCACGATTTTTTTTTTGGTTGGCGGGGATTGAACTCACGACCTGGCGTTTGCCAAGCAGGCACTTATGCTGCTGAGCTAAACTCCTGGCCCAACACCACGATTTTTAAAAATACACCTCTGCAAGGAGATTCAGTGCTGAGTTAAGAAAGAGAAGCGCGTTCCACCCCAAAACAGAACACAGGGCGGAGACCTAGGCCACCCCGCGCCACAGTGGAGACACCTCGGGACTGGGGTGACACCGTGCGCGGACCTTCAGGGGTTCCCTGGACCTACAGCCCAACCTTGGGAACCAACAATGGGGCCAGCGACGGACGGCAGGGGTCCTGTGTACTCCGGCAAACCACACAGAAGGCTTTGAAAACAGGCCTGGGATGTGTCCAAAGAGTCTAGACAACAAGGAACCTTCGGTGACACATCTCAAATTGTGCAGAGCGTCAGGACAAATCAGCGCTCCCAGACACACACAGGGCCACGCACGCCGTCTCCATGTGAGGGGTTTCACCCCAATGACCCCGCACGCAGACAAGGGTGGGCGCAGGCCCTGTCCAAGGGGCGCAGACACGCAGGCCACGCATCCCAGGGCAAAGTGGAGCCTGGTGAAGAGCGGACACTGTGCGGGGAGCGAGGCCCTGGTGTCCACGCGCTCTCGGCACCCCCACCCCGCACCTCCATCTGGACTGCTGCTCTGAGCCCCGCACTCTCCAGCCCTGGAGTTGTCTCCTACGCGGACTGGGCTGTAACCCCAGCTGCCTGGCCCTGGCCTGGCTCGAGAAGGCCCTGGCCCAGCGGGAGAGGAAAAGCGAGGTAGCGTGGTGGGAGGTGAGATGGCTCAGGCCTAGGGCTGCGGTCCTCAAGAACCAGAAAGGCTGCGGAGTGGAGTGGGAAGGTGCCCATCTGGTCACCACTGAAAAGGACCTGGCGGGAGCCTCGAGGAAGCAGGCCTGCTAGAATGGGATTAATTAAAACAACAGAAAAGCCAAGTATTGCGAAGATGTGGGAAAATCGGAACCCTCGTGCATTACTGCTCCAAGGGAAACAACTGGGTGATTCTTCAGAAAGTTAAACACAGAATGACCATGTAAAGCAGCGGTTCCACTCCTAAACACACAAAAGAACCCAGGAAAGGTGCTAAATACTCAGACCAGCACTGTTCCCAACTGCCCAAAGATAGAAATAAATCAGGTGTCCCTCAGCTTTTAAATGAACAACAAAATGTTTACACACGCGGTGGAATACTACTCAGCCATAAAAAGGAAATATAGCTGGCTGGGACTCTAGCGCTTGGCTCTTGTGCATGAGGCCTGTGGTTTGGTCCACAGCCTGGCAGCAGCAGAAGGGCCTGTGGAGAAGGGGGGTCCTGAGCCTAGAGACCCTCTGTAAGGCAAGGGCAGCGAGAGCCATCAGGGGAGGGCAGAACTCCGCAGGATGTCATGTGTCGCTGCGGTCTGAGAGGGCCAGGAACAGAGGCCTCTGGGAGGGGCCTGATGATGCGCCCTAGAGAGTGGGCGGGATTTGAAGGAGGGGGGCTGAGAAAGCATGGGAACAACGCAGAGAGGAAGGGGCAGAGGCGAGGAGCGGTGACATCTACCTGGATGGATGCAGGCCCAGAACGCGCTGGACGGAGCGAGCAGGGCGAGGAGGCACAGACACCGCACCCTGAGGGGTGCAAAGGGCCTAACGGGAGACCAGCGCATCACAGGACCAAGCGGACCTCCCCCAGCGCAGGAGGAGGCCTACACACCCTCAGCGCGCAGGGCAGGGCGTGGCCTGATGGCGAGCAGCTGATAACCCGCAACACCAGCTGAGTGCAGCCTGACCCACACATCTGTGGGAAGAAGGTTTGATTACCTCCAATTTCTGCTCAAATTGAGCTCAAATGGACCAAATTCACTCCCAGCTCAAAAAGCCATTTATTTTACATTTCAGAGTTCTCCAAGGCCCTCTTACTCTGTAAATCCTTTGGGGCAGTGGATGGATCGTTGCAGCTCTGGGGTACAGAACAGCAGCGATGGGCATGTGGTGGCTGGGGACGCGGTACGGACAGACGACATAAGGTCTGGTGGAAATGGAGCAACGGGGAACGTTAGCAGGCCTAGGGGAGCGAGGGGTGCGCCAGGGGAGGGTGCCGCGTTGCACTGGGTGGGCAGGGAGGGCCCCTCTGGCTGGCGACAGACATCTGAGCTGGGACCGAAGGGACACGGGGCCCCGGGCTGGGGACCCAGCCCAGCAGAGGCAGCGGGAGAGAGACGTGCTCAGAGGGCTGCAGCGCACAGCTACTTCTTAGGTTTCTCGTAAACTTTTAAAGGGACCGTTTATGGGGCAGCAGAGCCGTGTTTCCTCTGCCATCCATGTGTCTTTCATTTGCCTAAAAAATGAACAGGAAACCCAACCCTGTTTTTCCCCAAAGCGGCCGGTTCGTTAAGGGCCGGCCTGCTGGCTACGTCGCCGGGTTCCTCTTCCGTTGCTGGAGCGCCCTCCAGTGCCTCGGGGTCAAACTGCACTTGGCATGGACGTTTGGGGCGGGGGTTGGGTTTTTTTCCCCTCTAAATTTTTGTTTCTGGCCAAAAAATAATACAGGGATATCTTCCTTCTCACAGAGGAGACTGAGATCAAATAAGAAAACGCGAGTGTAAATGCTTCTGCTGCCTCCTACACCCACGCGGTACACAGCATGTGTACAATGCTGTTTAAGGATGACGCACTTTCATAAGCTCCACAGAGGCTGGTATTACGGGGAAATGAACACCTTTAGCGCTGTAGAACTTCAAATTACACCATGAACACAAGCACAGTTTTCTGCTAACCGTGGCCCTCGTTTAAAAGGGAGGTAGCAAGTAGGGCAATAAAGCAAAAGTTTTTCTTTTTGAATTTTCAAGACTTGAGGAGTCTGAAAATTAGTATTTGGACAGTGTTCTAGAAATACTTACAGAATACTACAGTTACTCGGCCTTCTCAATGAGATCACAGTGAGGGGAAAGTGGGTAGACTCACCCATGCCAAGCTGTCATTCAAAATAGAATACTTACTTTCTCAATGAGACTTTTCTTTTTGAGACAGGGTCTCAATATGTATTCCAGGCTGATCTTGAACTCACTAGATAGCCCAGGCTGACATCCAAACTCACAGCGATCCTCCTGTCTCAGCCTTCAAAGTGCTGGACTTACAGGTGTGTGCCACCACACCAGGTTTATGCTGACTTTCTGTCCTTTGTAATGGGGCACTTCTGTTGATCTCAAAACCCAGCTAAGAGGAAGGCATGTGCATGAGGTGTCATTCACAAGAGTGCCCGAGGGAGAGGCCAGCTGTGGTGGCAGCTCACAGCAATATCCCCGGGCAGGGTCACAGTGCCAGCCCAGGCTGGGGGAGGAGACGTGTAACAGTGATTGCCAAGGGACACAGCTCTTTATAGGGCCAGCACTGCCAGCTGCCCAACCTGCAAGACAGTGTGTGGTTGCTTTTCTGCTCACGGAACAGAGGAGCCTCTCCAGGGACACAGCAAAACTGATGCAGAATCATAAGGCATTGATTCTGCCTTTCTCTTGGACCATCAGGTTCACACAGAGCAAGCCCCTTTATGGATAAAACCAAGGAGTTCCACAGAAACCTGGATGTGGGAGTGATCGCTCTGTTTTCCTTTTTTGGGTTTGTTTTGTTTTGTTTTGTTTTGTACCAGGGATCAAACTCACGACCTCACATTTTCCAGGCAGGCACTTATGCCACTGAGCTAAATCCCCAACCCCGCTCTGTGTTTTCCAAGACAGACAATTTAGAAACAAGCAGCTGAACAGCGTGGCTGTGCATGTGCGCGTGCGCATGCACCCCCACACACACCGAGCTCAAGCTGGAAACAAAATGAACTCACAGTGGCTCAGTGAAAGGCTCTTCTAAATGGCTAGTAATGCAAGAAAAAAAAAAGGCAGAGAAAGCAAGGAATGAATCTCAATTTTGAGGCCTATTATCATCTAAACCATCCATGTGAGTTATTTAAGTGTCTTAGTGCCTTAGTTACTGTTCTCATTGCTGAGACAAAATACCAGACACTTGAAAAGTTAAAGGGGCAAAGGTTTATTTAGCTTATAGTTTGTAGAAGTTTCAGTACATAATCGGCTGACTCCAAGGCTGGGTGGCACAGCAGACAGACATCACAGAGGAGAAACAGTTCATGGTGCCCAGAAGGTAGCAAAGCAACAAGGGACAACAACAGCTCTTTCTGCCCCTTTTATCCAGGCTACTCAGGGTGTGCAGCCCTCACACTCATCCTGCTGCCCTTGAGCCTAGCACTGCACCATGAATCAATCCCAGCGTCATACACTCTAGGTCTTAAAAAGTCCCTCCCATGACAGCATGAGGCTTTGGGGGACATCTAGACACAAGCCATTGCAATCAATTTTGTGTTGCTATAACAGAATAGGTAATTTTTGTTTTTAGTAGTAAACCCAAGGTACTCGCTGCTACAAGTTCATTTTATTTCCACATTGGAGTGGCAGCACCATCCCAGAGCCAGCTTGAGCTCAATGTATCTCTGTGTGTGTGGGGGGGGGGCTACACTGTCCAGCTGCTTGTTTCTAAGTTATCTCTCTTGGAAAACCCTGGGTTCAGTACCCAGGGTCTTCACAGTGAGATCAAGCCGGGTTCATTTTTGTATTTTTCATGTTTTTATTTTGAGACAGGGTCTCCCTAAGTAACCGCGTAGTTCAGGCTGTGATTAAAGATGTAATCCTCCTCCCATGTCTGGCTTCAAGACCGGGTAATTTGTAAGAAAAGACACTAGTGAGGGTCTTCTTGTTGTGTTACCCCACAGGGGAGGGAGGACAGCGAGTGAGGACCGAGCTCCTTTCACAGCACCAATAATCCACTCTGAAGCACTGCAATTCTCCATCTCGGCAGAGCCCTGGGGACCTGGGTCCCACTCTCCAGGATTCCATTTCCAGCAATAAGCTTGGGGACACATTGAAACCACAGCAAGGAGCCATAAAACAGTCAAGTAACAATGTGAAGTAAGTTAAACCTGTTAGAGTTACAGTGGATTAAATTCATACCCAAGTGACCGATACGAAAACACAAATACTATTTCCTCAATATTTTTTTTATTGCCTAATAAACTTCCAAACCTGTTGGGATCATGAGCCATGGGTAACAACAGAACACAGCTCCAGTTGTGTTCAGGCACAGAAAGGCGCTTTAGTTTCACTATGAACTCCATGCAGCTTTAAAATCCACGCCGCCCTCTCTCTGCCCCAGGAGCCAAACTTTCTTCAGTCTTCCTTGCTTCCTTGCTGCTCGGAACACTGTCCCGAGACCTTTTCCTTAGTGTTTTTCCCTAGGGCCTGGAGCTGACTGAGCAGATGCTCGGCCACCCAGCCCTGCCTCATGGTCCTCTACTGCTTACTTTAGAAGAAGGCACATTATCAAGCAGTGAAAAGAATAAGAGTCAGAAATGTTCTAGAGCTGAAGCCAATCCATAGGTAGAAATCTATTACTAAATGCTTATATTTAAAAAGCACAAAGAGGGATAGCCTATAATGCCAACACTTGGGGAGGCTGATGCAGGAGGATCACTGGGAGTTCAAGGCCAACCTGAGCTATCTAGTGAGTTCAAAGCCAGCCTGAGCTACAAGATCCTATTAAATGCAATCTATCATTTAAAAAGCAACAAATCAACCAGTACTCCATGAGGACAGTTTGTCTCAATAAGAAAAAGGGGTGGAAATACAGTTCACTCATGTGTGAAGGTCCTAGATCCTGGTACTGCCAAGAGAGGGAGGAAGTACAGGGAAAATGGGAGAAAGAAGAGCAGGGGGAGAAGCTTTTTCTTTTTTCAAAAATTTAAATCCATTCTTAAAACCCCATATTGTTTCTCTGGTGTGAGAAATCAAAAGAATAAGTATAAATAAAAAGTATAAATGCATTTTGAAATAGGAAAATGTTCACATGGGGAGAGGGACAAGAGAGGGGAGCAGGAAAAGAAGGAAAAGTTTAAAAAAATGAAAAAAAAGAAAACAGAAACAAAGCTTTGTAAATGGAGAGGGGAGTAGGTGTTGAACAGAAGGTAGGGGAATATGGAAATAAACACCAAGTTACATCATGTACGGGTACAAATTCTCTATGATGAATGAGATTGTGTGTATCTAAAATGTACCAATACAATCTAATGTAAAAAAATCTTTTTAAATCCATTCTTAAAACCCTAAGCAGGGCCAGGCATGGTAGCTCGCGCCTTTAATCCCAACACTCGGGAGGCTGAGGCAGGAGGATCTTTGTGAGTTCGAGACCAGCCTGGGCTACAAAGTGAGCTCAAGGCCAGCCTGAACTGCATAGAGACCCTGTCTCAAAAAGACAAAGGAAAAAAAAAAAAAAAACCCTAAGCAGATAACTTGAGCAAACACCTCAAACACAGAAACTTCAAAAATCCCATCCTCTGTAAAAGCAATGAGAATATTGGCATAAACTGTCAGAGTCAATCTTTCTAGAACTGTGAAAATTAGCTAAAGGCCTACAGCAATCTTGGAAGCATTTATGTGAGAAAAGTGGACAGATCTCAGAACAGCAGTTTTAACTCACCCTACTCCTCCCCTCACTCCGTGGTAACCCTGAAACCCAACAGCCACACTCACAGTGGAAGCCAGCAGTCAGCAGCCAGGGCCAGGGCACATGGGGAGCAGAAATGAGTTCTTGCAAAGCCCCTGCCCAGATCTTCACTGAGTGACCTCTCTGGGCCTTCCCTGGAAGATCCAACTGCAAGACACTAACCCAACTCAGGGCCAGCACTTTCCTGAGGTTGTTTGTCAAAATGATCAGAAGCAGTTATTAACAGCACTGCTCTGTGAGCTGGAGGAGAAGAGCTGGGGGGAAAATGGGCTAACCAGATGGGCTTAAGGGGAAAATCTGGAGATGAGCTGGCCACACTGGCATGTTCCTAGAATCTAGATGTCACGCACAAGTGCTGGGCACCTCCTCCTCTCGTTTCTTGGTGTCTTACCTTTAGTCTCCATGTAGACAGAAAGTGACAGAAAAGGCAGAGTTGCAGACTTTGGGCTGAATGTCAAAGGCACCCCCAGCACACAGCCTCTCAGCAAAGGCTAGGAGATTACAGATTCCGAGCATCTGAGGGAATCTCTGTGACGACTGAGTGAAGGAGGAGAGACTGCAGTGGTCATGACAAAGAATACGATGCAGAACTAGCTCATTAAATCCACTAAGTACACAGCAGCAGAGGGCAACAACAATAAATCCTGGGGAAAAACAAGAATCCAATCGACAGAGATGTCACTTCTTGTTGTTATTTGGTTTTTTGAGACAGGCTCTCATTATGTATTCCAGGGTGGCTTGAACTCACTGTGCAGCCCAGGTTAGCCTTGAACTCCAGGCCATCCCCCTGCCTCAGCCCCATGAGTGCTGGGGTAATAGGCTTGCACTACCACACCCAGCACCACATTATGTTATTTAATTATTTATTTTTAATTTTATTTTAAAGAGAATAAAACCAAACAAAACAGAATGAAACCAATCAAAACAAAACAGTAAAAGTGATATAGGACTTCAAAACAGGATAACAGGAAATCAATAATGGCTACCATAATGCCTCTTATAATCTTCAAAATTTCTGCCCATACTATCAGAAATAATAAAATCAAACAAAACAGAACAGAATGAAACCAATCAAAACAGAACATTGAATAAAACAAAACAATAAAAACAAAAATAAACCAACAAGAGCAATACTGAACTTCAAAAACAAGACAAAAGGAAATCCCCCATATCTGCTATCTTGCATATTGTTATCCTATAAATAGATGCTCAGACTACTGGCTTTAGGTCTGCAAAGCCAATCACACAATACATGCATTAAATTGTTTTTGTACCTCAGTTGCTATCAACTCAGACTGTGATCCTCCGAATCAGCCAGTTGCTTAGCGGGGTGGTCTCTTGTCTCCCAGCCTACGCACTGGCTAGTTCACAGGAAGGGCAAATCAGCTTCTTGTTTCTCTTCCTGGCCCCACATGGCCACTGCTGGCTCACAGAAGGGGAAAATTGGACTCTTGCACTCTTCTCAGCCCTGCATGACTACTGCTGGCTCACGGGAGGGGTGAATTGGCTTCTTGTTTCCACATTATGTTATTTAAAGGTTTAGTTTTCAATAAATATTTGTAAGACATCCAAAGCAACAAGGAAGTATGGCCCATATACAGAGGGAAAAACGCACTCAATACTAAGGAGGCCCAATACTACAGAGGCCCAGATGTTAGATTTACTTCTTAAACCAGTGATTTAAAATAGACTCAAAATTGAGCCAATCAGGGTGACACATATCTATAATCCCATTCAGGAGGCTAAGGTATGAGGATTACCATGAGTTTGAGGTCAGTTTAGGGCATAGAATTCAAGGCCAGCCTGAATTACTTAGTGAGATCTTGTTTTATAATTTTTTTTTTTAATCTGCCAAGGATGGTGGCACATGCCTATAATCCTAGCACTTGGGAGGCAGAGGCAGGAAGATCACTGTGAGTTTAAGAACAGCCTGCACTACATAGTGAGACCCTGCCTCAAAAAAAAAAAATTAAAAATACATATATCAAAACAACTAAAAGATACCTCTTAAGAATTGAAGCATGGGGGCCAGGGATTTAGCTCAGCAGCTCAAATGCCTGCCTTGCAAGCACAAGGTCATGAGTTCGATCCCTGGTACAAAAAAAAAGAATTGAAGCATGAGAATTGTATCTCAGTATACAGAATATCAATAAAGAGATGGAAATTATATATATATATTTTTTGTACCAGGGATCGAACTCATGACCACGTGCTTGCAAGGCAGGTGCTTATGCCAGTGAGCTAAATTCCCAGCTAATTTAATTTTTTGTATGTTAGATTGTATTGGTACATTTTAGATATAATGATCACATTCATCATTCCTTCTCTCTTGGCTTTAGGGATCAAGTGCCTACCAACCAAATCTTGATGTGTGATGATGATACAGCCTGAGGGATGGAGAGGAAAATCAACAACACCTCTGTCTTAGTTGCTTTTCTTAGTTACTTTTGTACTGAGACAAAATATCTGACAACCAGAGTTGAAGGGGCAAAGGTTTATTTAGCTCACAGTCTAAGGAGGTTTCAGTCCATAATTGGCTGGTTCCAAGGCAGGTTGTCACATGGCAGAGGGGCCATACAGAAGAACAGTTCATGGCACCCACAACATAGTAAAAGCAACAAGGAACTTGAACAGCATCTTTCTGCCCCTTTTATCTTAACCAGGCTACTTATGGTGAGCAGCACTCACACCTCAATCCTAGCTTCTTTGAGCCTAGTGTTGCACAATGAATCAATCTGAGAGTCACACACTCTAGGTTCAGCCATCTCTGAAGAAGTCCCACCTATGACAGCGTGAGGCTTTGGCTAGACATCTAAACACAAGACATAACATTCTGCCCCTAGCCCCCAAAGACTCATGTATATCCCTTTATGCAAAAAAGCATTTAGTCCATCTCCAAGAGTTGCCAAAGTCCAAACAGTTTCAGCATTGCTGAAAAGTCCAAGTCCAAAGTCTCCTCTGAGATTTAAGGTAATTTCTTAGCTGTAAGCCCCTGAACATATGAAAAGAAAGTTAAACACTTTCAACATTCAGAGGCACAAGACAGACATTTCCATTCCAAAAGTTACAAGCAGGGATACAAAGGAATGAGACCAAAGCAAGTCCAAAATCCAGAAGGGCAAACATTAAGTCCTATAGTTCTTTGTCCAACATTTTAGGCAATCTATGGAAAGATGTAAATTCTAAGGAACTTGGGTGTCTCTGCCTCTACAGTACTTTTAGTGGTTATAGCTCTCATGGCTTCTTTTTGGGCTGGCTCTGCTCCCTCCTTGCAGTTTTCCTCAGACAATCCACATCCCTGGCTTCTCCAAATTTCTGAGGTCTCCACTGTACCCTTCACTTCACACTCACAGCTTCACACACTGCCCTCTCAGGGACCACTGCCTGGCCTCCCAGACCTTCTTCTGAACTCTGGGTGGAAGCCATCCTGACACCACAACTCTTCCATTCTACACGCACTAAAACCAGCACCACATGGATGATGCCAAGGACTGCTGCCAGCTGTAGCTGTAGCCAGGTTTCCTTGTCTCTTGGCTGTAGGCGTTGAGTCCATAATTGGCTGTGAACCAAATCCCAAGAAACCAACTTCCCTACGGTGCCACCACTCTGGAACATGGTGCTCTGGAGCTCTCTTCTCAAAGTAAAATCTTTCACTTTTGTAATTCTGAGGTTACAAAGGCTGGACTCCTCCTGTTTTGTGTGATGTCTTCAGGCCATCTTTTCTATTCTTCTGTTCCTTCTTAGCAATCAAAATTTCCTCTGATCTATCTTTTCAGTTTACAGCTTTACTGGAGCTTCCTTTCTGGCCACATTTACAACATTTTAAATCTTCTGGCTTCTTTGTTCTCAACATAGATCTGGTTAAAAGCCCCTAACAGCAGCCATGCTACCACCTCAAAATTAGACTGCCTTGAAATTTCTTATGCAAGATTGATTAATCCTCTGCCTTTAACCTTAGTCTCTGGCAAAGTCTCTGGACACAAGCATGAAGACAAACTTTCTGCCAAGCCATAACACACAGTGTCTGGAGTTTAACAGTTAATGCAGTCCTTCTTCCTAGCAGAAACCGGTTATGCCTAGTCTTTACCAGAAGAATTTCTATCAGCATTCTGACCTGAGCTCTGATCAAAATTTCCCATCAAGTATAGCCTAAGGTGTTCTGGCTATATTTCTTCAGCCCCCCTCTCCAAACCTTTCCAAACTCTTCTCACAAGCTAATCCCAAAGGTTCTTAAACCACACAGTCAGGTACAATTACAGTAACACTCCCACTCCCAGTACCAAATTCTGTCTTCGTTACTTTTTTTTCTTATTGAGACAAAATACTCAACACTCAAAGGGGCAAAAGTGTAGTTAGTTCAGAGTTTGTAGAGGTTTCAGTCCATAATCAGCTGGTTCCAAAGCAGGGTGGCATGGCAGACATGCATTGCAGAGGAGAAATAGTTCATGGCACCCTCAGGTAGCAAAGGCAACAGGGACAACCACAGCTTTTTCTGCCCCTTATCTTATCCAGGTTACATAGGGCAGGTAGCACTCACACCCTTAATCCTGGTGCCCTTGAGTCTGGCATTGCACCATGAATCAATTCCAGCATCACAAACTCAAGATCCAGCCACCTCTGAAAAAGCCCCTCCTATGACTGCACCAGGCTTTGGGGGGACATCTAAATACAAGCCATAACCACGTCTGAGAGGTATGTGATATCCAGCAGTCCCAAAGACTCTCAGACACCTGTGAGACACAACCCTTATGAATCAATCAGAGAGATCAATAAACAGAGGTGAGCACAGACTCTCAAAGTGCAGGGACAGCAGCAGCACCACCCACCTGTGAGCACAGACTCACACACAAGCAAGCCCCAGGGGAGAGAAGAGGGACAGGGAGCATCCCAGATCTGCTACACATACTTCTAGAAAACTCAACAAACTCCAGAAGGGCAAACTCAGCGAGAGCCATAATAAGCTGTCAAGAGCCAAAGATAAACTCTTGAAAACAGAAACAGGAATGGCTCATCACTTACATGTAACTGTAGTAAGGTTAACATCTGACTTACCAGACATAATGGGGGCAAGGAGACAGTGAGAACATAGTCAAAGGGCACCAAAAAGACTGCCAACCAGGAATTCTATTCTGGCAAACTATATTGCAAAAACAAAAGCAAAATAAAGACATTCTCAGAAACAAAACCTAAAAGAATCAGTTGTTAGAACCTATACTAACTGGGTATGGCAATGCACCCTTATAATTCCAACGCTTGGAAAGTCTGCAGCAAAAGACTGAAAGTTTGAGCCCAGCATGGACAATTTAGCAATTTAGCAAGACGCCATCTCAAAATTTAAAAAATAAAGAAGTAGGAATACTGCCCAGTGTTAAGGCCCTGGATACAATCCTTAGTACCACCCAAAATAAATAAATAAATAAAATAAAGAAGTTCTTTAGGCTAAAAGAACGTAACCCCAGATGGTTCATATTCACACACATAAATTCATATACACACATAAGCAGTGGTGAAGTCAATTATGTAAGTATCACAGATGGTATAAATACGTATTTCTTCTCTTTTACTCAATTAATTTTAAAAAATAATTACTACATAAAAGAATATTATGCAATAGCTGGGTGTGGTGATGCGCACCTATAATCCCAGCACTTCAGAGGCTGAGGCAGGAGAGTTCAAGGCCAGTATGGGCTACACAGTGAGACTCTGTCTCAAAACAAAATAAAATAAAACAATACCAAAAAGAATGTTACCACAATGGTATTGAAAGGCTACATACAGAAATGTAACATTTGCATTACAATATTGTGATATGCAAATACTAGTAACAGCAAAAAGGAGGTAGATGGAAGCAAAAACTTGCTGGACTAAAGAAATGGCACCTAGCCGGGCGTGGTGGCTCACGCCTATAATCCCAGCACTCAGGAGGCTGAGGCAGGAGGATCGTTAGGAGTTCAAGACCAGCCTGGGCTACAAAGTGAGCTCAAGGCCAGCCTGAACTGCATAGAGGCCCTATCTCAAAAAGAAAAAAAAAAAAGAAAGAAAGAAATGGCACCAAAATGGGCACTGGAGTATACACTTGTAATGCTAATTACTCCAGGAGGCTAAGGCAGGATGGCAAGATCAAGCCTAGCCTAGGCCATCTAATGGCTTAGCAAGACATACTCACAAAAAGGACAGGAGATCCACAGTCTGAAGGGCTTGGGTTCAATCTCCAATACTGCCCAAGAAAAAAGGAAAAAGGAAAAAAGAAAAAGAAAGGAGGAAGAGAAGAAGGGGAAAAAATGGCACCAGATAGAAACTCAAAACAACGGGAACAAGGAGAACCAGAAATGGTAAAGAAGAAGGTGAATACAACAAATACTATAAAGTATATGTATGAGTATCTGCATCTCTCCTCTAAGCCTCTTTATAATATGATACACAGCAATAATGTATTACTGGGTTTGTAGCATACACAGACATAAAATGTGTAACAACAATACCACAATAAGGAAGGAAAGAGAAAATATGGAAATAATATTTCTATATCTCCTGGAATTAAGTTATTATAAATCTGAAGTGAATTTTATAAATGAAAATATATGTGGCAGTTACATTCAGTGTATTATCATCCAACCATAAAAAGCATCAAAGTGCTGATAGATGTAACGAGGAAGGTGAGGATCAAAAATACTATGCTCAGTAAAATAAGCCTAGACAAAGAATGAATACTGTATGATTCCACTTATATAAAATATCTAGATAGCCAAATTCATAGACAGAAGGTAGGTTACAGGTTACTAAGCAACAGGGGGAGGAAGAGTAATTGCTTAATGGGTACAGAGTTTCTATTTGGGGTGATAAAAAAAACTTTGTAAATAGTGATGCTAGTTAGTTGTACAATACTGTGAATGTAATCCTGTTGCTAACCTATATGTTTAAAATGGCTAAAATGAAACATTTTATGTGTTATCATCTCTACAGTTTTTTTACAAAGAGATAAGTGACAATTCCTAGAGAGCAATGCTAAAAAGAAACATCAAAATATGTAGGGAAAAAATGATTAAAGAACTTCAAAAGGACCAGGTCTAGTGGCACACATGCCTGCAATCCCAGCACTCAGGAGGCTGAGGCAGGAGGGAGGATCACTGCAAATTCAAGGCCAGCCTGGGCTACAAAGTGAGTTCAAGGCCAACCTGAAGTGCATATAAATACCCTAACTCAACAAGACAAAAAACAAAACAAATAAATTCTATAAAACAACTTCAAAAGGGCTGGCAATGTGCAGTGGTAACATGACTGCCTGTACAGGCCCAGGGTAGATCCCTACAATAGAGGAAAACAGACACATGGGCACACACACCCATGCATGCAAACACACACACGAACTTCAAAACATCACACTGAAAAATGTTCACTTAATTCAAAAGAAAGCAGCAAAAAGGAACAGAGGAACAAGTAAGATCTCTAGAAATCAACACTATAAAGACAATGACAAAGTAAACCACAGGTGACTATTTCTCATGAACACATATGTAAAAACCACAACAAAATAACTGTAATTGGGCCAGGGGTTTAGCTCAGAGGCCTAAATGCCTGCCAGGCAAGTGCAAGGTCGTGAGTTCAATTCCCAGTATAAATCTGTAATTGACTTCCACAATGTTTAAAAATAATCATATACCATGACCAAGTGGGATTTATCTTAGGTATACAAAACTGGCTCAAACATTTGAAAATCAGTTAATGGAATATGCCATATCGACTAGCTATAGAAGAAAAATCATCTGATCCTATCAACTGATGCAGAAAACATCCTTGACAAAATTCAGTATCCCAGTCAAGACAAAAAACTCTCAACAAGTGGGAAAGAGGTAAACATCCTTAATTTAAAATGCTGTCATACCTTCAAGGTGAAAAACTTCATACTCTTCCTAAGATCAGGAACAAGGCTAAAATGTCTTTTCGTGCCATTTGAAAACTTTCTAACATCTTTTTGGAAGTGCTAAGCAGTACAACAAGACAAGAAGGGGAAATAAAAGGTTACAGATTGCAAACGGAAAAAATGAGTAAAACTGTCATTGTTTGCTAAAGAAAATGAGCGCTTTTAGAAAGTCCCAATAATTCAATAACAAAAATGTGAAATTAGTAATCACAGGAAGACTGAAGGACACAGAATTGATATTTAGCAAGTCAACTGCTTTTTTCTATACCAGCAGTAGACAATTCCAGTTTGAAATTAAAAACACAATGCTATTTACAATAGCATCCTCAAACACAAAATGCTTAGAATCTGTATGCAGAGAACTGTAATTGCTGATGAACACAACCAAGAAAATACAAACAAATGGAAAGGTACTCATCAACTAGAAGATTCAATATTGTTAGACGTCTTTGGATACAATGCAATCTCAATTAGAATTCCAGGAAGTTATTTTCTCTATATTGACAATCAGATTCATATGGAGCCAAAACAACACTAAAGAACAAAGAAGGACTGACACTAAGACAATACAATGCTTTAGTAAATAGTAAAGAGAGCATGGTATGTGCAAAAGAATAGAGACAATGATTAATGTAGCAGGACAAAGCCCAGAAACAGACTTGCATGTACAGCCAACTGATCTTTGACAAAGAAACAAAGGCAAATTAAAATAGAGAAAGGGCAATTCTCTCAATAACCTAGCTGGAACAATTGGATATTGAAGTGGAAAAAGTCGAATCACTTATGTGCAGTAGCATTCTCTTAGGTGCTACCTAGGTGGCTGAGGTAAGAGCATCACAAGTCCAAAGCTGGCCTGGAAAATATAGTAAGATTCTGTCTTAAAATTTAAAGTTTTGGCAGCTGCCATGAGGAACAGGAAGAGACGCAAGAAGCCAAACCATGCCCTCCCATGAGCCAGCCAGCCTGCGTGTGGGCTGGGAGATGAGAGCATCCACCCCCACCCCCCCACCCTCCACCCACAAACAATGGGCTGATTGGGAGGAAGACAGGCTGAGATGATAGCAGCTGAAGTAAATAAATAAATAACGTAATGCTTGTATTGTTTGATTGATTTTGTAGGTCTAAAGTTGGTAATCTGAGTAACTTTGGAGGACAGCAATATGTATTATAGCAACCATGGAGGATTTCCTTCTGCTTTGTTTTTGAAATCCAGTATTTTTTTCTGTTTTACTGTTTTGTTTTATTTCTGTATCTGGTAACCTGAACAACTATTTTGAAGGTAACAATATGCAATATAACAACCATTGTTAAATTCCTATCATCTTGTTTTGAAGGGTGTTTTTTTTTATTTAAAGAAAAAAAAAGCATGTAAAGGGTAGAGATAATACAGAATTTCAGAAAAAAGATAATAAGAAATCACTAGTTGATAAATTACATATTGTCCTCTTAGAAATAGTTGTTCAAGTTACAAAATTAAAGCATACAAAGTAGATAGTCAAACAGTGAGAGTGTAAACAGCTACACATACATGAGTCTCTACATGTATTTCTATTCTTTCTGTATTAGAGGGAAAAATAAAACTTAGTAAGACAAAGCAAAACAAATTCCTATAAAAACATGAAACCAAAAAGTTGTATAAAACCACAGTATAAGGTGATCTACAATGATTACTATGTTGTTTCTTATTATCTTCAATAGAATTGCCTATATCATCAGGCATAAATGAATATAGTAGTATAATTGAATATAGCAGCACATAACAATATTAGTAAAAATAAAACATTTTAGACAGTATAAAACTTCAAAGGCAGGTAATAATCAAACCAGAGTGGATATTCTAGTGAATCTTGTCATCTTCAGTGCAGTTGCCTATACTCTCAGACTTGATATTATCAATCATAACAGCTTTGAATAAAATCTATCAATATAAAACAGTGATCCAACAAACCAGATTCAACTACAATCAGTCATGGTAAAACAGTGTAGGTTTTACAGAGCTTTAGATTGACTTAATAGGAAATTAAGGATGATTACCGTACTATATCCTGTTATTTTCAGGATTACTGTTTGTACCCTCAAATCTAGTACAGGTAGAATGACTGGGACAGACTATAATACATCTAAGCAGAGTAGTGTGAGTAATGTGGGTTTTAAATCCTGGTGCACTATTAACAATATAGTGTATCAAGGCCATCTATGTTGGAGATTCTAGTTATCCCTCTCTGCCTCATTTCTGCTATGCTATTTTTCTGCTTATTTGTCTAGTTTTCTCCTTCATTCTACTGCCTGCCCCACTCATTGAGGCCTTTCTGCCACTGTTCCTAAAATCCTGTTTTTTTTTTTTTCTCTCTCTATAGAATGTCCTTCAGTATTCTCTGTAGGGTTGGATTGGTGGTCACAAACTCCCCCAGTTCCTCTTTGTCATGGAAGCATCTTGTTTCTCCATTAATTTCTAGTGACAGTTTTGCAGGGTTTATCAATCTGGGCTGGAGGTTATTTTCTTTCAGGCTTGGAATATTTCACTCCAAGCTCTTCTTGATTTGATGGTCTGTGTCGAGAAGTCAGCCGTTATCCTGATGGGCTTACCTTTATAGGTAATCTGTTCTCTGATGGCTTTTAATATTCTGTTTTTATATTGAATTTCTGGTATCTTGATTATTATATTTCTGGGTGTAGATCTGTTTTGGTTGTAGGTGGCTAGAGTTCTGTATGCCTCACATAACTGAATGTCATTTTCTTTTTCCATGCTTGGGAAGTTTTCCTTAATTATTTCTGTGAATAGCCTTTGTAATTCCCCTGTACGCATTCCTGCTTCTTCATTCACGTTTCTTATTCTTAAATTATAGATTTTCTTGTCATCTTCTAGCCTTTGTATTGTTACTGCCTGTTTCCTTGTTATTTTTAAGAGATCTTTCCTTTCATGATCACACATTGCAAACTTGTCTTCAAGTTTTGATAGTCTATCCTTAGTTTCTTTTAAGGTGTTTTGCCAGCTTTCAATGGAGTTTTTAATTTCCTGGTAGTCTCTTTGAATCTGCTTCATGTATTC